>SNQJ01S0012731.1:8247-87737 GCA_010110895.2 Picea sitchensis | reverse complement strand
CTATCCATATAGAATAGTATTACCTTCAAATATATTAAAACTCATACCATTATACATGAAACAACCTTGGGTCCATTACCCAAACCTTTTTTCTACTGGAATTCGCTACTGGACTTTCTTCAAGTGTTGACATCAATGGAAACCAACCTTAATCAACAACTACTACCTATAGAGGAATGGTGTTGCATAATCAACAATTAAAAATTTGGTCAAGATGTTAAAAAAGAAAGTTTCATAAAATCATAAGAACTGGCACAATTCTCTTGATAATTCCCTCTTAGATGATAGGGTAACCCATCAGGAAGTATTAGGTAACTCTATGTACTTTCTAGTTTATGGACAAGAAGCCATTCTCCCAACCAAATTGTATCTTCCATCTTTACATCTCTCCCAAGCCTCTAGGGGACAATGACTTTCAAGCATGAAACAATGTATTGACACACTCCTTATGGTAGAGGAAGAAAGAGAAAGAGATAAGAAAGAAATTTGCAACCCACGAACAATTTGTTAAAATGTGGTTTGAAAAGCACAAAGTTAGAGACAAAAAAATTTATGTGGGAGATTTTTTTTTGAAGTGGGACAAATTAAATGAGCCAAAGGGGAAACATTTTAAATTTAAAATCCTATGGATTGGTCCTTACCAAGTTGCTAAACAAATTGGGGTAGGCACATACCAATTGCAAAACGTAAGGGGTGAGCTAGATTCTCTCCGAGTAAATGGCCAAGCCCTGAAAAGATTCTTTTCTTAACTGATCAACATGAGAAACCTTGTACTATAGAGCTCTTTTCTTTATGATTGTTTTTTCTTTTGTCTGTTTTTTTTATTTTTGTTTCAACCTATTTTTATTTTCATTTGATGATTTGTTTTCTTTTATTTCTAATCTTCATGAGTGGTGAAAAGGATATTGATTATGGAAAAATCATGGTGAAACATAGTAAAACAATTACTCCTATCCCGAACCTGGGCCATCTAAGGCAGAGTAAGGGGTATTTATTCAGTGAAATATTTAAGCACGAGAATTATTTAGATTTATGTATGCATACCATTTGAGGAATGACCATATTGTTTGTCTTGTGGTTTGGAATTTTTGAGGGAAATAATGGAAATGAAGTAGAGTGTGGACTATGTCTATTGGCAGAGCTGGAAAGGATCTCACCTATTTTAGTAAGGACGTTGTAGTAAAGTCTAAATTTGATTTCGTTCTATAGAAAGAAACAAATAGCCTCCTCCCAGACTCATTCTTGGTTTTACTCATGTCCTTCTGAAAAAATGTGCAGTAATGGGTACCCATTGTAGTAAATGTCATATAAAAATAAAGAGCTGAAATAAGGCACATGTTGAGAAAAGAATGTTTGAAATATGGGGCTATGGAAACTTGTTGGCAGTGGAGCGACACCATGAGAAGGTCTCAAACACTCGGAAGTTGGGAATGTAACTCTCTCCTATTAGTTGTGGTTTCCTGCCTATATCTTTCCTAATAGAACATAACACATGGATCTGCGATAAATGGGAATGAAATCAGATAAGTTCCTACAGTTAGACAAGTCTGGATTTTCCTTGAATCATATGCATATAGATTTATAAATGGGTTTTGAGTTGTTATTTGGAATTGAAGTTTCCTCTTGAAATTGGCATACCTTAAGGTTAAGGTGAGGATTCGTTTTGGTTTCACCCAGTGAATCTCCATTTGTTGAGCACTCAACACACCCTCAAAATTTCATGAAATTTGGGGTACCAATTCTATTTTTGTCGTAGTTTGTTTTCATTCATCAAGTTTTAAAATGTTGTGTTTTATTGAATTTGTTTGATTTTGCTTAAGTTTGGTTTTATTTTATTATTTGAACAAGTAATGCAAGCTTGCACTAAACCCAAATTATCCACAACCATCTTCGAAATATAATCAGTCGAGCAAAAGGAGCCTAAATGCGTAAACATTTAGAAAACGACTCTTGGGTGATTTGGGCCAACAGAGACATCGGGTCAGATGAAGATGATATGTTTTATAAAATTATCAAATGTCATCATAACCACCCTATTGGAATACTGAGAGGAGGTGTGGGGGATGAATCAATATTAGCACTTTATTCCACTTTTAACAACAATCTATATTATTTTAACTTATTCAACCATGTTAATCAGTTCATCATCAATATATTATTGTATCATAAACATTAACATCCATCAATGCATAATAAACAATAATAAACACATCCACTCAATACAAAGTACACCAATATTTACGTGGAAACCCAATGCGGGATAAAACTATAGAATGATTTTCTTATATGTCAAGAATTACATTCAAGGAAGCACCAAATTCCAATTCTCCAACTCCAAATGGAAGGAGGATCCAACCTCCTAGTTTCTCAGGCTCCATCCCGAAGGAAGCTACAACTCCCTAAATTTTCTAGCTCTAACCAGAAGGAGGCTACAACTCCATGGGTTCTCTGGCTCCAACTGGAAGGTGGCTACAACCACCTAGTTCTCAGGCTCCAACCTGAAGGAAGCTCCAATTCCCTGATTATTCGACACCAACCGGAAGGAGGCTGCAACCCCCTTTCCTTGCCTCGTCCAACCGCCCTGAAATATAAATGCCAAATGTAGACAGCATGCCATTGTCATTGAATCAACCACTGCCACTCTCAACCTGTAACAACCGGTACCATGCATCAACCTGTACCTCAACTTGTACCAACAACAAGTGCATCAACCATGCACTAAACCTATACAAATAGCTTGTCACAACAACCTATCTCATCAATCTCATCAACAAAATAATATCTACTCCCAAAATCAATCACCAAGACAAGTCTCAACCATATGCATAATATCACCAAGATGTGCATCAACTAGGACTACTCACAAACATCAACAAGATGTACCACAATCAATATGTGNTCATCAATCTCATCAACAAAATAATATCTACTCCCAAAATCAATCACCAAGACAAGTCTCAACCATATGCATAATATCACCAAGATGTGCATCAACTAGGACTACTCACAAACATCAACAAGATGTACCACAATCAATATGTGCTTCTAAAAGTATACCAATACATATATGCCACATCATCCATAAACCATGTTCCTATTAGAAAAATTAGGATCACGGAGCAATAAAATAAAAATAAATGCGGAAATAAAACACAGAAGATACACAATACAATAGAGACACATATATATGTGGTTCACCCAGTGTGGGCTACATCCACCAGATAAATTTTTAGGCCCTTCCTTTTTATTATCCAACAAATGAAGGGATACAACCTACAACACACCCGTTGTAACTTCCTCTTCTTTCTCTCACAGTCTCCTCTCTCAAAATACAATATTCACAATGATACACAACCACAATATTATTCCATCATGAAAGAGGGTTTCCTTCTAGGGAAACAAATCGTAACATAACTTCTACTATCAAATCTGTGACCTTATAATGAATGATCCATATTTACTATGATATTACAATATACATTTACAAGGCAATTTTTCCTTTCGGGGCTTCACCCCTGAACCCCCACTTTCCCTTGGGACCCCGCAGGGGGGGAAAGCCCCCCCTGCAACCCCTCACGTGCAGGGGTGTACAATATTTCGGGGTATATAGTCTTCATGGGACATAAACATGGCTAAAAACAAAGACCTTTCAATCAAGAAGATAACCATGCTCCACTAGCAAGAGTTCCAAGAATACTAAGTGCCTCCAACCATGTACTAAGTGTGTAACAATCATGCATCAACTATAGATCAAAATATGATTCATCAAGATGTACCAAAATCATCATACCATACATCACATGTATGTTCCAACTCATCAACTACAAGTCTCAACCATATACTAAATACATATACCAAGGGATCCAACAAAATTCCTCTATCAATACATCATATTATCCATGATCCAAATACCATAAACCCTCACATCAAACCATGTGCCAAAAACCTCAGTGTTATGTAGCCTCAAGTGTGTACCAATCATATACCAAGACCTCTAACAAATGCCTCTTACAATGAACCACAAGATATTCCAATAAAACTCAGACATGCACCAGTAATCAGATCTGCCTAAAAAAATATTCAATACAACAAGTTCTATGCAACCAATAGTGCCTCTAAACATGTATCAGGGATGTGCCTCAATAGATCAATGATATACCTCTAGCTAGCATCACATCATTATGATATACCTCATAATCAAAGTGCCATAACCTCAATTATAAAGTACTTGACATGATTAACAATATGCCTTAACAGAAATGCCTCAATTTGTACCAATATCTTCAGTAATATACCTCAATCAAGATGTGCCAAACATGCTCCAAAATTACAAGATATTCCACAACAAAATGCCCTATGGTGTGTGTCAACAACAACTAACAAATGCACAAACAACAAGCCACTATATATCTGCCTCATACAACATGTACCAACCAGGCACAAACCCTCAAGGGCACATTCTCAATATCCCATGAGAAAACCCCAAACCATCATAAAAAACCAACTGCAGCTAGCACATACCATACCTTTTTATTCTTGTAGAAAGTTCTACTGTACCTAGTCACTGTCACAATTGCATGTAGCTTCCCTTTATCTCCTGCAACCTGAACCCTAGCTCAACTCTCAGTTCTGAGACTACCTTGCTTGTCAAACAAGCCTATCTAGTGAGTACTCCCTTGACAACTATGGTGCAACCCGTGAGGACCTTTGTAACTAGGGTTTTTCAAAAACCATTTCCCTCTGCAGCTCTGAAAATTCCGTCAAAATTTCTTCGTCTCCTCATATTTGTGCTACCTCAAATTTGTCAATGATTACTTGCAAACAACGTTTCACAAAATAGATATTCAACTAAGTTCAAAGGTGATAATGGGAGTCCCTTACTCTCTTATTTATACTCTCCAAGTGGATTCCTTTAGGGTTCATATTCTAACCATTTTACCCAACTTCCTTCTTTTAGGGATAACCCACTTTCAACTACTTTACCCACTTGCAACTACTTTATCCATAATTAGTAAACTCTCAACTTCTTGTTGCAACTAATGTATTTTTAAATATTTTCTTATTTCAACAACTTTATCCATGATTAACTCTTAGTTACAACCACTTTGATTAGTAAACTTATTCTAGGAGTTTCTATACTAATTGACTTCTTTGTTGACCTTCTAGGGGTTTCTAGGTAACTCATGAGGGTTCTCCAACTTCACTAAGCCATATCTCCTCAACCGTGAGGAACTACATGATGTACCACATATCAATGAAAACAACATGACATGTACTATCCATCTATGATAGTCTCACCTACAAATTCCCTTATCTTCATGTCGTTATTTCTCATACAAACATTTTTACCTGAGCCACATCTCTGGATCTACCAGAATGTACTATTGGACTTCATCAACTCCACCCAACTAACTCACCATCAATATCGATCATATCAATCAAATATCCAATATCTCTAGACCTCTCCAAGGGTTGACATCAATATCTAAGGGTTGACATCAATGACAACGAACTGTCCAACAATCTCCCCCTTTGGCATTGATGGAAACACCAACATTGATGGAAACATTGATGCTCCAATTCTCATGCTCCCCCTGTGACCATTGATCTTCATCAATGTTTCTCACTCTCCCCCTTTGACATCAATGGAAATGGGTGTATCTCCTTGGGGATACTCCCCCTAACTAAACTCTCCTTGGGGATGCTCCCCCTTTCTACAATGTCCTTTGGGTTGCTCCCCTTGTCTAAAATTTCCTTGGGGTTGCTCCCTTTGTCTATATGTATTCTCTTGTACATGTTTCCCCCTTTTGGATTTTTTTTCCATTGGTGCTTCCTTGTGTAATCAACTGACATATATAAAAAGCATTCAAAATTTGATTTCTTCATTTACTTGTCATGTTCACTTGACCATTATGTTCACCAATGTCCTTCTGATGATATAAATTTTGTTGTCAGTTTCTCTTTCCTTGTTTTGTTTTCCCTTTCACTTCTCTCATTTATGTGACCAACTAATTCCACTAATTCCAATTGTAAATACATTGCTATGCATATTTTATGACCCATGCTTTTTTTACTTGCTAAGCATCTCATGAATCCATCTCTGTCCATGTGACACACACTGTCCATAACTCTGCTACCCAAATATCCACAATGTTGACCCATCTATCACTGTACTATCATAAAGTATTCACTACTTCCATTGATCATCAAATGTCAAATGTGTCCACTAGTCTTCTCTAATTCTATAACATTAATCTGAAACACTTCACACTGCTCAAAGGATAAATCTTTGATCTGTAGAGATGTTGCCTAGACTCCTCGTGTTCAATATTCATAGTACTTAGAGTCTCCAAGTCGGATGGCTAAGAAAAATACCTACTCTAATGTAGAGTCATCTTCCTCTTATTTTGTAGACTCATCATCCCTATGAACTTTGATTTTTCTCATTCTGCTTGTGGATTGTTCTCTCTCTATAATTCTTGAAAGTACAATCTCTTGAACTTGTTCTTTATTCGCCTGCTCTCTTTTTTTCCTCGCACTACTGCAAATCCTGTGATCTCTAGGACCTATTATTTATTTACATGTCCTTATTTTCTTTCATTTCTTCTCCAAACCTTTCTATCTCTGACATCTCCCTTTTTCTCTATATATGTGTCTTCATTTCATATTATTGCCAATCTTGTCATCTCTGGGACTTGGCCTTTATTCACCTGTTCTTCTTGTTTTATTTTCCATATTGTATTGTATCTGATATTAGTGTTCTCTTTTATGGAAGTGATTCTACAATCACGAGCTATGTGTCCATAGTTGTGGCATTTGTAACTTTCAATGTTATGTGGGGCCACATAAACATTTCTTTCTTGAATGTTTCATCCATAAGCCCTACAATATGCAACCTTATGTCCAAAGTTAGTACAACAAAAACAATGACCATAAAAAAAATTTATATACCTGAGAGTGAATGATCTTCTTTGTTGTGCGATCCTTCTGAATTCCTGCCTTGGATGATCATGATCTTCTCTTATGTGGATCCCTTCATTATGGTTGAAACTTTTTTGTTCCCTGAATGTGGAAGGTCTTGTTGAATATGTATCTCTATTTGATTCTTGTTGACCATACTTCCTTCCTTTGAGTACTTATGCATAAATCTTACTCTTTTCTTCATTCTTACTTTCTGGCGACCTGGAATTCTTCTCTTCATTCTCTACAACTTATGTGGATGGTTCTGTTACTTCAACGTTCTTACTGAGTTTGACGATTTCGCTTCTCAACGTGACAACTTCTTCTTCAAGCTTCTCAACCTCTTTTTCTTTCTTGATCATCTAAATCTTCATGAATTCTTCTATTCACTTTTCTTCTTCAAGTTGGATATTCAATGTGATTATTTCATCTTTAAGTTATCTTTCTCGTTAATTGAATTATTCTTCATGATTATTTTCCTTTTGAATCTCAGGATTTTCTTCTATTTCATTTAGATTTTATGTCTCATAACTTTCAATCTTCAAATAAGGGCATTCAATTTCAATATGTCCACATTATTCACAATTAAATCAAAAGAGCTCACTTATGTTGACTACAAACTAATCTTCTTCCGAATTTGTCTGACATGATGAACTCACCTCTTGTTTTGTATATGCTTCTTCTTTAGAAATCTTTGAATCTGTGATGGGAGAAGAATATATATTATGTAGTTTATCCCAGAGTTCTTTAGCTGATGAACATTTTCCTACTTTGTCCTTTACTGAATCAGGTAATCCTTCCAAGATAAAACCCATTGTTATTTTTTTGTTCGTTTTCAATTCCTTCTTGGATGCAATCTTTGGAGGTTTATTTGTGGAAGTGTATCCTGTAAAAATTGAGTGCCAAACATCATATTCTCATTCCTGTAAAAATACTTTCATCATGATACTCCACATTTCATACTTTAGACCCTTCTAACCATTGAACATTGATGCTCCATTCACACTACACTTTTGTACTCCATTCATTATGTACTCCATGATCTACCTTCCAGTGGTTAAACCGTTTCCTTGAAGGACCTGCTCTGATACCAATTGTTGGAATACTATGAGGGNGGGAGGGGGGAGGGGAAGGGGGGTGAATCAATATGAACAATTTATTCCACTTTTAACCACAATCTATATTCTTTTAACTTATTCAACAATGTTCATTAGTTCATAATCAATATATTATTGTATTATAAACATTAACATCCATCGGTGCATAATAAACAATAATAAACACATCCACTCAATACATAGTACACCAATATTTATATGAAAATCCAATGCGGGAGAAAACCACATAATACTTTTCTTTTATGTCAAGAATTACATTCAAGGAAGCACCAACTTCCAATTCTCTAGCTCCAACTGGAAAGAGTCTCCAATCCCCTAGTTTCTCGGGTTTCAACCTGAAGGAAGCTACAACTCCCTAAATTATCTGTCTCCAACCAGTAGGAGGCTACAACCCCATGGGTTCTCTGGCTCCAACTGGAAGGTGGATACAACCACCTAGTTCTCAGGCTCCAACCTGAAGGAATCTCCAACTCCCTGATTCTTCGGCACCAACCAGGAGGAGGATACATACCCATTTCTTTTCCCTGTCCAATCGCCTTGAAATATAAATACCAAATGTAGACAACTTGTCACTGTCACTGAATCAAGCATTGCCACTGTCAACCTGTACCAACAACCTGTAACAACATATACCATGCATCAACCTGTACCAACAACAAGTGCATCAACCATGCACCAAACCTACACAAATAACTTGTCCAAACAACCTATCACAACAAACTGTCTCATAAATATGATCAACCAAATCATATCTACTCCCAAGATCAATCACCAAGAAAACTCTCAACCATCTACACAATATCACCAAGATGTGCATCAACTAGGACTGTTCACAAACATCAATAAGATGTACCACAATCAAGATGTTCTTCTAAAAATATACCAATACATATATTCCACATCATCTATAAACCATGTGACAACAATACTAAGTGCCTCCAATCATGTAATAAGTATGTACCAATCATGCACCAAATATAGATCAAACTATGACTCATCAAGATGTACCAACATCACCATACCATACATCACATGTATGTGCCAACTCATCAACTACAAGTCTCAACCATATACCAAGGGATCCAACAAAAGTCCTCTATCAATACATCATACTATCCATGATCCAAATACCATAAAAACTCACATCAAACCATGTGCCAAAAACCTCATTGTTATGTAGCCTCAAGTGTGTACCAATCACATACCAAGACCTCTAACAAATTCCTCTCATAATGAACCACAAGATATGCCAATAAAACTCAAACATATCAATAATCAAATATGCCTAAAAAACATTCATTACAACAAGTTATATGCAACCAATAGTGCCTCTAAACATGTATCAAGGACGTGCCTCAATAGATCAATGATATACCTCTAGATAGCATCATATAATCATGATATACCCCATAAACAAAGTTCCATAACCTCATTGATAAAGTACTTGACATGAACAACAATATTCCTTAACAGAAATGCCCCAATATGTACCAATATCTTTAGTAACATACCTCAATCAAGATGCCTCAGGCATGATCCAAAATTACAAGATATGCCACAACAAAATGCCCTATGGTGTGTCAAAAAAAACTAAAAAATGCACCAACAACAAGCCACTATATATATGCCTCATACAACATGTACCAACCAGCCAATAGACCCTCAAGGGCACATGCTCAATCTCCCATGAGCAAACCCCAAACCATCTTAAAAAACCGACAACAACTAGAACATAACATACCTTTTCATTATTGTAGAAGGTTTTTTTGTACATGGTCATTGTCACGATTGTTTGTAGCTTCCCTTCAACTCCTACAACCTGAACCCTAGCTTGGATCTCAGTTCTGAGACTGCCTCGCTTTCCAACCAAGACAGTCTAGTAAGAACTCGCTTGACAACTATGGTGCATGATATGGATTTTATGAGCAGAACGAAATGAATACAGATTATTAATAGGTGCTTAAGACAGAATAATAGAGATACAGTAAAATTGGTTTTCTATTCAAAAATTAAATAAGTTGAAACTGTAAAATGCAGCGGAAACATGCTTGCTGGAATGATGGCAGCTTATCTCTAAGAAGAGATGTCACGGTTGCGCTCATTCGCAAGAAGATGATTACGATGAGGCTCCAAAATCCTTTTTACCATAAGCATGAATGAAAAAAACCCTAGACATCCAAAAACCTAACCCTGGGAGATGAAGCGCCAAAAGTCATGTGGGCCATGTTTGGGTAAGTTAGTACATCAACTTCCCGGGGTCGTAACTTTTGCATACGATCTCCGTTTTAGGTGTATGATAGCTCGTTGGAAAGGTATGATCGGGTAGATTCATTTTAGGCGAAATATTCCAGGAACATTTATATGGAAAACCTTTTTTCCCAATAAAACATCGTTTAGGGCCTCAAAACAGCTCCGGAAGTGAAAAATGTTAAAAATAGTAAATTGCAAGAAAACTGTTTTGAGCCAGTAGGAAAAGGTGGGTGGCCACCGATATCCACCTGGATCAATACTCCCTCCTTATGAATCAATGGTCTCCATTTCATTGAGGTCCCCCATCAGATCAGGAAATTTCTACTGAATTTGGCCCCGGATGAGCCACTTGCCTTGGTGCAAGAGTTGCCCTTCTTTGACGACTCGATAAAGTTGGATCCTTTGTTGTCAAGTGACCTTGATCTGTGTGTCCAAAATATGATCATTGGATGCCTATTGCATGCAGTCAGGGTTGAGCTCTGTTGGTGTCAGTTGTTCTTCTACTTGTGAGGTGTCCAATAATGGTAGGAGATCCACATTGAACACTAGGTGTAGGCCAAGGAAAGGAGGAATGTTGAGCTCAAAAGAATTATCCCCCACGACCTTGGTGATGGTGTATGGACCATAACTTAGTGGGAAAATCTTCTGATTGGGTCCTGTAAGGTGTTATTTCTGCAAGTGCAACCAAACTTTGTCGCCCACCTGAAACTTATGTGGCACCCGATGTTGATCATGGAATTGTTTGTACTTGTAATTGGACTTTTGTAGGATATTTTGAATATGTTGGCGGATGTGTTGAATCCTCTCAATGAACTGGGTGGATTTGTCAGCTTCAGTTGGATCAGGATATGAGTCTGTCAAGGTGACCACAAGGGGAAGTGCAACATCTATGTGACCCAATGGTTGAAATCCCAACCCCACCTGAAAGGGGTTGTGGTTGGTTGAGATATGCAGGGCTCAGTTGTAGTTATGTTGGACATAGGGAAGGCTCTCATCCCATGTGAGAGGGTGCTTTGAATTATACATGTGAAGGATATGCACAAGCATTCAATTTATGACCTTGGTTTGGCCATCTGTCTGGGGGTGGAAGGTCATGGATTTGGTGAGCTTGGTGTCCAACAGTGACCAGAGGCTCGACCAGAATGTGCTAAGAAATCGAATATCCCGATCTGAGACAATGGTTTGTGGGAGTCCAAAATGTACCCAGACTAGTTCAAATAAGAGCTTTGCAGTGGCCTCTACTGTGATTCTCTTCTTCCAGGCAACCAAAATTGTCATCTTAGAAAAGTGATCAACAACCACAAAAACACAGTCATTTCCCCACTTGGTGGACGAGAGGCTCGACATGTAGTCCATTGAGATGGATTCCCATGGCTTGTCGGGAGTAGGAAGAGGGGTGTATAGGACCTATTTCTTAGTGGTCGGTTTGGCAATAGCACAGACAGTGCAGGACCTGATATACGTCCTGACCTCTTGTCTAAGTTTCGGCCGGTAGAAATGTTTATGTAGCATCGTCATTGTCTTTTTGACGCTGAAGTGTCCTGCCACCCGACTGTAGTGGGCTTCCGAGATCAGCTTCGCTCGCTCGCTTGATGGAACACATAAATGGCCCAGACAACACAGCAACCCATTCTGAAGATGGAAATTATCGAAAACTACGTTTGCACCCAACATTTGGTAGGTGGTGGCGAAGTCCAGGTCTATCTCATAGAGTTGGGGCCATCCAGAGGTCTCATGTTCGTAAGATTCTAGCACCATGGTGAGTGTCGCAACTAGCGGTCTGTTGAGGCAATCAACGACGTGATTGGTGCTTCTTGTTTTATAATTGATGTTGAGGTGGAATTCTTGCAAGTATGTGGACCACTTTTGATGGCGGTCATTCTACAATTTTCCTTGTGTCTGCATGAACTGCAGTGGCTTATGATCAGTGTGGATGACTGTATCCTTCCAAAGAATGTAATGTCTCCATTGGTGGAAGGCTTGCACAATGGAGTACATTTATTTTTCGTAATTAGGGTACTTACGGACAACATCGGATAGTGTCTCACTATGATAGGCCACGGGGTGGCCATGCTAAGTGCGAATGACCCCCACAACATAGTCTAAAGCATCTGTCTCGATCTCAAAGGGTTGTTGCAGATCTGGTAGTGAAATTACTGGGGATGATTACAAGTGTTGCTTCAAATAATCGAACACTTGTTGTTGGGACCGGCCCCACGCAAATTTCTCCTTACCACCACCCCTGGTTATTTGGCTGAGGTCCCATGCAATACGGGAGAATCCCAACATGAACCTGCGGTAGAAATTGGCAAGGCCTAAGAATCTCTGAAGCTTAGTGAGTGTGGTTGGGGTTGGCCAGTCACGGATGACTTGGATATTGGTTGGATCCACATGTATTCCATGTTGATAAATGATGTAGCCCAGGTAATGCACCCTGTCCATGCCGAAGGAGAATTTTTCCAAGTTGGCATATAGCTTGTGTTGCCGCAGGGTGTGCAGAACATGTTGAATATGCTGCAAGTGTTCGGCCCAAGTCTTGCTATAAATGAGAATGTCATCCAGATACACCACTACAAAATTATTGGTTAATGGTCGCAGGATATAGTCCATCATCCTCGTGAAAGTGGTTGGAGCATTTGCCAAACCAAAGGGCATGACCAACCATTCAAAAATGCCTTCCTTTGACTCGAAGGTGGTCTTCTATACATCTGTATGTTCTATCGGGACTTGGTGGTAGCCATACTTCATATCAATCTTACTTAAGTATTTGGCCCCCGTGAGTTGATCAAGGAGGTCGTCTATTTGGGGAATCGGGTATCGATTTCTTACTGTGATTTTATTCAGAGCTCGGTAATCAATGCAGATTCGCCAGGTTCCATATTTCTTCTGTACCAGCATGATTGGGATCCCTCAAGATGATGAGTTGGGATGGATGTGCCCCTTGTGAAGTAGTTCTTGGATTTGTCGCTTGATCTCCCCATTCTCTAATAGAGAGTGTCGATAGACTGGCCCATTGGGCAGCGGTGCGTTGGGGGTCAGATCGATGGGGTGCTTGACCTGGCAGGGTAGAGGTAACCTGGTAGGTGAGGAGAAGAAATCTGATTATTCTTCCACGACCTTATCTACTTGTCTTTGTTGTGTGGAGAGGTCGGTCGTAGAGACCCTGGCTGTGGTTGTGATATTTCGTTTATTCTAAGAGTGAATCACGAAGAAGACAAACTTCCTCGTCTGAGAGATGACCTTCCTGCATTGCTTAGCAGAGATCAAATATATAGCACTAGGTGGGACCGCCTCGGGTATCCTGTACAATTTCCTGTTCAAAGTAATAATAACGCTACGAGGCCTAGACTCATATACAACATGATGTTTCCATAAATAAGGTTGGCCCAAAAGAACATCACAAACTTCGAGAGGAGCAACATCACACAATACCTCATCTTTGAAGAGCTTGATGTCATACGACAATCGACACTCTTAGCTGACGCAGAGATCGCTTCCTTGTCAGAGCCATCCAATGGTGTAGGGTTGTGGGTGCAGAATTGTCGGTAGGGCCAGCTGCTTGATGACCTCTGCTGAGATGAGGTTCTTCTGGCTACCGCTATCAACGATGAAGTGCAGCGAGGTTTCGTTTACCCACATATGTGAATGGAAGAGGCACTCTCCTTCTCCTGGCTCGTCTGGTTCACCAGGCTGGAGCTTGGTGGTAGCAACAGTGGCACTGGGTTCCGCTTCAATGATCCGTCTTCCCCTTTCTGGTTATGGCTCAGAGTTAGAATCCGCATCTAATTCAGAGGTTTTCACTTCAGCCACCAGCGAATGCTTTGAGCGTCAATCAACAGTGTTATTCCAAGGGCTCTTCTGGAAGTCACACCACTTCTCGGTATCTTTCTTTGTCTTTCCGGTGTCCTTCTTTGCTTCTGGCTTGGACTGGTTTTCCTGATACTATCCATCTTTTCTCTATCCTTTGTTCTGTGGGTTGGGGCCGCCCTTTCCTGGCTTTTTTTGTGCGAGGTTCCTAGGCCCAAATTGTCGTGTCTTTTGTTTGAGCTTCTACTCAATTTTGACAACATATTGGTAGGTCGCGCCCAAGGATGAGATGTCCAAAAATTCCATTTTGGTCTAGATGTATCTATGTAGAGCATCGCGATACTTGAGCACTAGATGTCGCTCTGAATCTTTGATACCCAGCTTGGTGCACAAGGTATGGAAGATATTTGTGAAATCTGGCACTGCTTGGTCTCTTTCTTGCCGTAGTGTGGTCCATTTAGTATACAAGTCGTCATAATTTCCGACAGGGTAGTATTATTCCTTAATAGAATCCCTGAAGGATTCCCAGGTGGTTGTGATTGTAAATAATGAGGGTCCATCTGTTTCCTTTTTCTCACAGAAAGTTTCCCACCAATATTTGACATGGGGAACGACTTTGAGGAGCGCAAAAGTAATATTTTCTCTATTTGAAAAGTTATGGACAGAAAAATTCCCTTCTAGCAGATTCAACCACTTGTCTACAACATCTGCGTCTATCTGACCTTCAATTATAGGAATATCGAATTTTATTTGTACCTTGAAGGGGGCGATGCCTCCGCTCGAAGAAGATGTGTCGCCTGTTGGTAGCCGCCAAAGGATTTGCATGAAACTATCCATCATCTCATTCCTATGTTGCGTGAGGGCTTCCTCAATCAAAAGTTTGAAAGGATATCATGTCCCATCATCTTTATTTTCTCCTGCCATGAGAGGTCGCTTGGCCGTGCAAGATTTTTTTTCCTCAAGAGAAACAATCTCAAGACCCAACTCTTTGTACTCCGACCTCGTTGGGGACATGCATTAAGATGACAAGGAGCAGACCGCTCTGATACCACTGATCCATATTTTATGAGAATAACGAAATGAATACAGATTATTAATAGGTTCTTAACACAGAATATCAGAGATACAGTCAAATTGGTTTTCTATTAAATAATGAAATAAGTTGAAACTGTAAAATGCAGCGGAAACAAGCTTGATGGAATGGTGGTAGCTTATCTTTGAGAAGAGATGTGACGGTTGTGCTCATTCGCAAGAAGATGATTACAATGAGGATTTGAAAGA
The DNA here is from genome assembly GCA_010110895.2 of Picea sitchensis. Lineage (NCBI taxonomy): Eukaryota > Viridiplantae > Streptophyta > Pinopsida > Pinales > Pinaceae > Picea > Picea sitchensis. The sequence goes on along the minus strand of SNQJ01S0012731.1, from coordinate 72,321 downwards.
CTTTTTACCATAATTAGGAATTCCAAAAACCCTAGACATCCAAAAACCTAACCCTAGGAGATGAAGCACCAAAAGTCATGTGGGCCCCGTTTGGGTAAGTTAGTACATCAACTTCCCAGGATCGTAACTTTTGCATACGATCTTCGTTTTAGGCGTATGATAGCCCGTTGGAAAGGTATCGTTGGGGAGATTCATTTCATGCGCAATATCGAAGGAGCGTCCATATTTCAAACATTTTTTCCCAAAAAAACATCGTTTAGGACCTCAAAACGGCTCCAAAAGTGAAAACTGCTAAAAATAGTAAATTGCCAAAGAACTGTTTTGAGCTAGTTGGAAAAGGTGGGTGGCCACCAATATCCACCTAGATCAGTGCAAGCTGCGAGGACCTTAGTAACTAGAGTTATTCAAAAACCCTTTCCCTCTGTAGCTCTGAAACTTCTGTCAAAATTTATTCGTCTCCTCAGGTTTTCTCTACCTCATATTTGTCAATTATTACCCGCAAAAAACCTGTCACAAAATAGATATTCAACTAAGTTCAAATAGGTGCTAATGGGATTCCCTTACTCTCTTATTTATATTCACCAAGTGGATTACTTTAGGGTTCATCTTCTAACCATTTGATCCAACTTCCCTCTTTTAGGGATAACCCACTTTCAGTTGCTTTACCCACTTGCAACTACTTTATCCATAATTAGTAAACTCTCCACTTCTTGTTTCAAATAATTTATTTTTTAGATATTTTCTTATTGCAACAACTTTACCCATGATTAAATCCTAGTTATAACCACTTTGACTAGTAAACTCTTTCTAGGAGCTTCTAGACTGATTGACTTCTTTGTTGACCTTCTAGGGGTTTCTAGATAACTTGTGAGGGTTCTCCAACTTCACTAAGCCATATCTACTCAACCATGAGGAACTACGTGATGTACCACATATCACTGTAAATGACACGACATGTACTATCCATATGTGATAGTTTCACCTACAAATTCACTGATATTCATGTCATTATTACTCATACAAACTTCGGTACCTGAACCACATCTTTGGAGCTACCGAAATGTGCTACCAGACTTCATCAACTGCACCCAACTAACTCACCATAAATCTCAATCTTATCAATCAACTACCCAACATATTTGACCTCTCTAAGGGTTGACATCAATCTCTAAGGCTTGACATCAATAACAACTATCCGTCCAAACAAACTGTCTAAACCAACTGTCCAACACACCCGACAACTGACGAGCCCGTAGATTTTTGGGTGGTTCACCTCACCAACACATGAAAAACCTTTTCCCGCATGGTTCGATGTGAACATCGGGTGAAGGTCAGAGATACGTACATAAATTTTTCATCTTAAATTAAATGTGAATATTAGAGGTAATTAGTCTCCACTTTCTGATTAAAACCATTATTCAATCATAATCATCCATGATCAATAAAGGAAGGAACCTTTCACAATTTTTAGAGTGCCACATAAGATGTCACATGTTGATTGTACCATTTTCATGTCATCATCTGTACGCTCACCTTGTAAGAATGAAGGATTCATATGGGCCATGTCATATGTTGAGTGGCATTTTCAGATCATCATCCATACCAGAGTACGATAGTGCCACATCGTACCTCAAGTATCATGCCCATCGATCGTCTAGGGTTTTTACAATGTTGGTTTGTCTTGTGATGGGGTTCTCACATCATTTAGTTGACGTTGATGAATCCATCGACCATCAGCCAAATCAACCAATTTATTCATCTAGCACACTCGCTCTCCACACCCGATGACTGATAGTCTTTTTTTATTATACATGCTTCACCATCTGATCAAATGAACAAATGCATCCAAACCATTGATTTTTTGATCTGATGGTTCGTTCCCTCCTCACACTTGTATGAATATTGACATGCCACCTCACTAATTATCCAATAAACTACTACCACATGTTGATCCAGTTCCACGTCGGTATTCTACGTCACTCCAACCATCACCCGACGCCCAACAAACTCTTGCTTGCATAATGTTGACCATCCGATCAAAAGAGACAATTTAATATGAGCTGTCGGATTTCTAATCTTGTACTTCATTTCACCTTACGAATAAAGTGGGTCCCTTAACGCATTGAAAAACGACCCCTCAAACCAGGTATCGAAACATTCTCTCTCAATGCCACACTGGTTCTCCACGTCACCTTGCATGAACATAGTTGATGTCACCTCTATAAAGATATGAGAATCTATAGTTGGATCGATGTTGTATTTGAATTGTGCATTAAATATATATGGCTCTCGAACCTGAATGAACAACTACATTAAAATTTAAACAACTCCATGAAACCATTGATAGTCACATATATGCATCAAGTCACCCATCAAAGGTCGGTGGGAGGTACTACCACTACATTAAATTCCATTACTATTGAAATATTTCTCCCATGGATTCAATATTTGGTTATTAAAATGCATTCTCTCCCAAACTTGCTACATTGTTTGTTTTAGTTGAGTGTGTTATCAATTGAGTGCATTCACTTGTTCATATTTTCTGCTAATGAATTGAATTTGTAACACATGTTTAACTTTAGTGTAGAAGGATCTAATCAACCAGTAATTACACATTGAAAGAGTGTTGTTAGGTAAGATTCACTTCTGTAATTATCGATGTTGCTTGGTACATGTATGTTATGTTGTGCAATATATAGTTTTGGGAATTTTATTGGGATATTTTCTAATCATGAATGTTTTCCTGCAGATGTTATGCCTCACAAAAAATATCCCGCATAGAGGACACCCAAGAGGCTAAGGATGCATTCAGATGATGTTGAGGTTGGTTCAAGTTCTACACCTACATGAGTGGAAGAAGCCCCGACGACCAAGAATGTAGAACCTCTCATCAAGTTTCCCCCCCAAAAAATATCCAAACTAGTGACGTTATTCTGGGACATCGAACCATGTGCAAGAAGTGAAACTTCCACATAGGTGAAAATCCTTTCCTGGAAAAATATTTTCCTAAAATTTAACAATAGTGACTACCCAAAATATACTATGCATAGTGACCTGCAGCTTAGGAAAGTAGACGATGCAATTTCCCTTGCAACAAAGAGGTCCATGCTACACTCTATCACTTCCAGGGCACCTGTCATGCCTTGTATAGAACTCATGGAGTGGGTCATCAATCACACTAAATCCCATGATTGTAAAATTATGAATGATCAAGGAGAATGAATGGGCTCCTTCCTCCCTCGAGATATAACTATCTACTACAAAATTCTAGACCCTGATGAGTCGCTTACCAAGGATTTTGTGATTTCATTTTATGAACAATACGACACCGGTAAAATATTGAATAGTTGGTGGAAGTAAGACATGAAATTTTTCAAGCCATCCATCGATAGGTATGCCATATCTAGCTTGAAGGAACCATATATGTATGTTATGATTCTCTTGTGTAGATTGTATGGTGAAAGGGACTACTCCCAATTCTCAGAAGCCTGACTACCTTTGGATTATTATGTGTCAATGTGGGGTAGGAAATTCAATTGGGGAGGTGTCATTTCTAAATAGCTCAGTATGAAAATTGGTCAAGATTATTCCCCAAAACTTGGTGACCCTACTGCATTTCACATGGTTCCATTTCTCTTGAATGTGTTGTGCATAGAACATATTCCCTGGGCTATCAATTAGTTGGCATGTTTCTGAACCACCTATCCATTTGTATTTCAACATACTTTGGGAAAACATGTACAAAAGGTTTTATCCTCTTTGTGACTTTATCATTTCTAGGATCTGTTTTCTTGTATTTGGATGAGAGTGCCGTAGACTATCAAAGAAAGAAAAAAAGATCTTGAATTGTATTGCAAACTGGTACTTTGAGGAGAAACATTCCTATTTAAGGATATATGAAGTTATGATCCCACCACACCTATTACCTATGTATGTTCCCCATAGGTTGGTCGTCAGAGAAATTTGTTATCAGACTGTGATGCAAGGATTCAATGCTACCCTAGTGAAGGATAAGAAGAGGTTGTTTATCCCTTATGTCTTTCAGATAGGGTACTATGTGGCTAGGGATTCCAAGCATTCCAAACAAGAAGGTGAGGTTCACTTATAATGTAGGTTCATGACATGAAGGTATAGAAAACATGATCTCAAAGGACTAGTTCCAAAGCATGCATAGCAAGTGGCCTTGAATTAGCCACACGCTCATGAAAAGTGGGAAGAATAATTGTTCATAGAGAATTCCCAATACTGGAAAGAGGTGGAGAAGAGAAGGTCCAATCCAAATGTAACCATATTTTCCTCTCTACCAATAGATGAGTAAATAAAAATATTGAATCTTGGATTCTCCTTTAGAAAAGGGGCTAATAAAGGGAAACAAAGAGAAGAAGAAGATATCACAACATAGAAATAACATCACACCTTGTAGGAAAAACAAGAAAGAATCCTCAAGGAGCAGGTAGAAGAAACTAAACTTCAAGAGGAACATCAAAAGAAAGACAAGGAAGACATAGCATATGAAGCACTTGCTGAGCAAAGAAGGAAAGTAGAAAAGAAATAAAGGGAGTTTGAATTCAATGAAAAAAAGGAAGAGAGATCGAGAAGAACGTGCATGACAACAACAACAAGAATTGAAGCTGAAGTAAGAGAAGGAATGGGCTGATGAGATACAAAGGATTATGGAAGAATTAATGAAACACCATAAGAAAGAGGAATTAGTATGACTGGAGAAGGAAAGGGAAGAACATGAGAAGAAGCCTTAGAAGGATCAAGAAAAACTATCCATTGCTAGGAATCCTAATGAAATCATTGATCTGATAAGAGAAGGAGAGAGAGGGGAAGAACATGTTGTCCCCATTGTCAATGAAAAACTAGTACAGAGGAAACTTCAACAAGCCCAGTGAAGGAGTAAAAGGTAGGACCAAATAAATATGGGAATGAACAGAAATATACTTCTCACTTAGGAAAGAATGGGTCCTCTCACCAAAACAAAGGTGATACTTCATCAAATAGTAGTGAGCTAGATCATGGCCCACCCAGTGGCCAAGACCCATAGGGTTCATCACTAGAAGTTAAAAGGGAAGGTACAAATGGACAAGATGTTAAAATCAATCAAGATGGTAAGTAGCAAGGCAACTAGAATAGTGACATTGATGTTAGAATATAGAAGATGGTGTGCTCGTTTTACCATTGACGATACCCTCGTCACCCAACCATAGGCAGAAGCCTCCCTCCGAGCACCTTAACCTTGACTAAGAATTCCTCCGGAAGCAAACCCTGGGCTAGATAGCCAAACAAAGAGTAGCGCACTTTTCCCCAAGGATAGCGCATCACAAAAAGTTGATCAGATAGTCCAAACCCTAGCCAAGAGATATTCAAGCCAATACTGAAAACTTGTTTTTGCTGCAGCTGCACCAACAACTCTCCTCCAAACCTGTGCACAAGACTGCAACTGCAGTGCGCACCAAACTGGGAAATGTAATTCTGAGATGCTGTCAAATGAGAACTGGCGCCCTATATTTATACTGGTTCTGCCAAATTTGTTGGGGCCGACTTCTCCTTCTAGATAAGTGTCTGTTCAGTATATTATTATTATTATTGGTTGACTTCTTCTCTTGGAGGCTAATAACCTATTATAAATTATCTTCTTGAACCGACAAGACTTCTAGGGTTATTAGCCAACTCATTAGGGTTTCTCTTGCTTCCCGGAGTCTTATATTCTCGTCAGGTTCACACGTGGGGGTAAATACCTCCTGCAGCTACCATAATATTAACACTCCCTCCTAGCTAGAGAGGTATTTATAGGTAATGGACTTGAACAGAAAACATACCATTTACCCGGTAGCATCAATATAGTCATCTAGACTATTTCATGACTAGATCATGAGCATCACCATCACCTTTGTTAGTCATCTAGATTATTTCATGACTGATCATGAGCATCAATTATCACCATCAGTTGCATCAACTCTCAAACCATACTTCATCCGAATTAGATATGATGTCGGATAAGTTACTCTCACCAGAGTGATACAAGAGGAGTAAAGTTCTGAACTATTTTCCACCGAAAATCTTTGTTCATCATCCATCCGAATGATCATTATCTCCAATAAATTGTTGATAGTCTCAAGGCAATTAGAACAAGGATAGAGCATAACTGTGTCTATCGCTAGTAGTATTATTAACTACAACTGAAGGTTCACTACCATCAAGTAACACACAAGTACTTGATCAAAGAACGTGATGGTTGTGGTGAAACATATTCACCACAAGAGTCCTCATCTACTGGCCATACCTTTCATAACAAATATCCGATAGCATCCCGTGAATAGAAACAATGTTGATATAAACTCCATTTGTTTAGGCTGACCTTTCAATTGCTATCCTGTGGAGTCTGAAGAATGATCTCGCCACAGAGTCTTCAACTATCACATATAATCTTCATAACAAATAACCGACAGCACTGCATATAACAATGTTATGATATTATAGATTGAATTATTCGGGCTGTCTTTCATCTATATCCGCGTGAGCTCCGGAAGAATATATGTCCATGAACAAAGGGAATATATCCACCACAAGAAAGACATCTCTACCGTCTAGACAGTAGTCTCCATAACAATCATCCTGACATCCTGGATAGAAAAATATTGTTAAAGATAAACTAATCCTCTCACAATGTTTCACTCCACGCTTAGAGGATTTGATGAATATCTGCCCTCGTCAAGAATCGGGTTATCCGCCCGGACTACAAACAAGGAAGAAGGATTGTCTTCGATTTCCTCTCAACCCGACCATTCTCACCCCCTCGCCATTCTTCCTACACCGATTAAAGTGCACCCGACAATGCATAAACCCTAAGAAATGTTTGGACCATTCCCCACTCTGGCCATTCCTCTCACACTTCAATCAAAGTGCACCCCTGAGAGAATGTATAAACCCTAAGGAATGATTGTCCCCAATTGTTGAGCTCGACTATTCCCTCACTCCTCGGGCCATTCCTCCACATACTAAACAGCAGTAACCTGAGAGAATTGAGTTCAGCCTCTTAAGGAATAAATACCGACATTCTCACCCTCGCCACATTCCGACACTAAAAAGTGTAACCTAGAGAGAATGAGTCTTCCCTATGAAATGTTTGTCCATCAACCTAAAATGGGACCATTCAAATCAGCTCACAATCAGGAACTTCAGAATGATCACATGAGGGCGGACTCATTCACTTGGACTACTCACTAAAGTGACTACTAAGAAGAATGGATCGGTTCTAGGACTAATTCTATGTTAACCATAATGGAAGTCGTTGTCTATGATACATTTAATCACCGCTTCCCATGTTAATCTAATGGAAGTCAATGTCCACAAATCTCTAATCCACTTTCCAACAGAAAGCATATATCCAATTGACTATATTTTTCACCATAAAGATAAATAATATTTTTATTAGTCTCACCTAACTTGGAGAGCCATTTCTTCATTTTTCCAATAAGAAGGAAGTTGTTTCCATGAGTCCTGTACTTGAGTACGAAACCTGCTCTTTCATCTTGAACAGAAGGTTTATCAAAATGTCTTCTTATCTCCTCATCTATGGAGATGTATGTATTGGAGAAATCATTTTCCTCTTTCTGGACTTCATCACGGACAATGTGTAATGCTTGTACTTTATTCTGAACACTGTGAAGGCTTCATGATTTGAACAATAGAGTATATCATAGTTGGAGAAATGGAACATATCCATGGGGTACTTCTTCTATTAATACTGGCGAGATCTCGACATGCCGAAGTAGTCATCTTGATGTTATAGGAAATCTTCACCTCACGCTTTTATGTTGTGCATTGGAGGTTTCTCCACCAAGTTGTCTCTTCTTATCTCCATATAGGAGTCTCTTTTCCTCTGTATACCCTAAAGTTCAGATTGCTCTTCTTCATGCTCTTCATTCAATTTCTTCTATGAACATTCTTTAGAATTCATCCGAGCAATGACTTATATAGAGATAGGTCTCGTGTAATCGGAACAATCAATCATCATAGTCTTCTCTCCATCTAGTTATAGAACCTCTCGTTCTAGATCTCGCAATGCTTTCATTCATAAGTCTTCCAGCTACATTGTTCTTCATCATAACTTTCAGTTATTCTGCTTGATTACTTTTCATATCAGTTTATAATTCAGATTATTGATGTAATGACTGTTGTCTCTGTATTCTTCTTCTTGAATCTTCATGTTTTTCTTTAGATTTTGGTTTCATGGAGTTTCTTTTGGATTTCATGCTCTAGAGATTCCACTCTTCCCTTCATCATAGGATCACTGATCCAGATGATGGACAACTGTGAATTTAGGCTTCGAGGAAGTCTTCTCTGCAATTGAACTCAACACGGTTGTCTTTCGTATGACTATGCCCATGGATATATACCTTCATCATCTTCAATGGATCATAGATTGCCCCTCCTAACCCTTTCTTTATGTAAGAGTGCATAATAATCGGCTCCTTCTATCCGAATCCATACTTCCATCTACATCCTTATTGTCTTTTGTAATATATACTTATTCTTCTGACCGGACAGAGTCCACGCTTCCATCTTGAACCTTGTCATCATAAGTCTTTCCAATTCTCTTGGATGTCCGAATTTGGTCTCTTCAAGATTGATTCCATTTCTATTTTATCTTGTAATAGATTTCATATGATATATTCTATCTTTCATGTGTAATATCTAATGATAACTCTTTTCATCTTGTTTGTTCTTTTTTTTTTTTTTTTTTTTTTTTTTTTTTTTTTTTTTTTTATATATATATACATATGTAATAAAGATGATGCAAGCAAGATATGTACAAGAAATGAAGAGTGTTGTTACCTTTTAGTACAAGAAGTCTCTTCCATCCCGCTAGCCTCTTTTGTGTTCCTTTCTTCACAACATGCTTCATTCTTTCTTTAGCCCTATATTAATCGGATTTAGTGACCATACTTTGACAGCCTGGAAGTATTGTATTTCTTAAATGTCTTTTCTTTGTTTTGGATTTCTTCTTGAATTGAACTTTCTTTGTCCCTCAAGTTCTTGAATCTTACAGAAGGCTTGATCATCGACTTCTTTTGAGGGTTCTCTTTGTACTGATCCTTGATTCTTTCTGAGCACAGCAATTCCAAAGTTCTTTAAATGCTCTGCACTTTCCTTATGTCTATGTCATAAAATGCATCCCATGTCTTGGGAAGACCATTGAGTACTATGTTCACTAATTCCTTTTTTTGAAGTGATCTCTTCATTAGCTTGTAGTTGATCTATTAACTAGGATATCCTTATTAAAGTATGATGTTATGTTGTCACCATCATTCATCTTCAAGTCAATAAGCTCATTCTTCGCATCACATAACTTGTCCAATGTTTCCGGGATCGAGAAGAGATTTGTTAGGGCATCTCATACATATTCCTTCTCGAAGGATTCAAGATGGGGAGATTAGTATCAAGTGGTCTTTTATGGAATCCACTATGATACTCTACCATGGCATTGATGTCAACGCCTTTGAATTTCTCCATAGCTGCAATGTTTTTGTGGTTCCTTCTCTTCTCCTCTTCAAACTTTGGCTTCATGGATCTTTCCTTTTCACAATATCCAAAGACTTTATTCTTAGCAAGGATGAGGGTCAATCCTGTCTTCCATGCTCGGGTTAGAGGTCTCCATCTAGCTTGTTCTCGTGACTTCAGAGTTCGGCCATGGTTGTTTGGACTTGGTCGTTCCTAGATTTGGACTGCAAATTCAAACTTCATGTCTTGGCCTTCAGAGAGTACCAGGAGATGCTAATAAGGCACACTAATCTATCTGGAGATTAGGTGAATCCATTCACTTAAGGTGCCCAACAAGAGGTTTAGGGTTTCCTCAGAATCGCCTAGTAGCCTCTAAATTGGCAGTGTTTTTGGAAATTGCTCCTACTAGTAACCCCATGCATGCCTCCTCAATCTAGCCCAATGTCTAGCTTAATTGTGTTTCCCTTCTAGCATTTTAGGTCAGATTGAAGGTAAAATTTACAACCTATTAGAATATAGAATATGGTGTGTCCGTTTTACCATTGATTTATACCTCGCTCACTCCAACCATAGCCAAAGCTTCCTCCAAGCACTTTAATCTTGATAGAGAATCATTTCGTTTGCTTCCGGAGGAAGCAAACCTTAGGCTAGATAGCCAAACAAAGAGTAGCTCACTTTTCCCCAAGGATAGCGCATCACAAAAAGATGATCAGATAGTCCAAACCCTAGCCAAGAGATATTCAAGCCAATATTGAAAACTTGTTGTTGATGCAGCTGCACCAGCAGCTCTCCTCCAAACCTGCGCACAAGACTGCAACTGCAGTGCGCACCAAACTGGGAACTGCAATTCTGAGATGCTATCAAATGAGAACTGGCGCCCTGTATTTATATTGGTTCTGCCAGATTTGTTGGGACCGACTTCTCCTTCTAGATAAGTGTTTGTTGAGTATATTATTATTATTTCTGGCCGACTTCTTCTCTTGGAGGCTAGTAACCTAATATAAATTATCTTCTTGAGCCGACAAGACTTATAGGGTTATTAGCCAACTCATTAGAGTTTCTCTTGCTTCCCAGAGTCTTCTATTCTCGTCAGGTTCACACGTGGGGGTAAATACCTCCCACAGCTACCATAATATTAACAATTGAGACAAATGGTGAGCCGCAAAACAATCAAAATAATGAAAATGATAAAAGTGGAGAAAACACAGAGCATGATAAGGAAAATAAGAAGGACACTAGCACCATCCTCGAGTGGGTACCGAAAATGATGAATAAACTGAGAATCGCAATGAGAGTTTACTAGATGGCTCATTAGTTTTGGGATAAAACACATAATATGAAACCTAAGATAAAACCCAGGAAAATGTCACCAATGAAGAGACATATAGTCAGCTAGAAAAGGATGCAGGGAAATAATCTCCAGGTAAGGAACTCACTCAGGAACTTGTATCATATCACTTCTATACCCTTGGGAGTCTGAGAAATGTATTGTCCTGGGGTGATCAACCCATACCTAAACCAATTAAGGAGGTGGATTAATTAGTTTTTTTCTTATTATAAAAAGTAGAAATATATAGTCAAAAGAACTCACAAAGAAAGGAAAATTACACTGGATTGTGGTGTACTGTGCACCACAGAGGAAGTTCTCATAGATTCCAATAAAGATACAATGAGCCAAATATATTCAACAAGATTAGCCATATCACATGCCTCTTTTGAAAATTCATAATGGAAGAAATATAATTAGAGCAATCCAAGGTTGAAATAACCTCTCTTAAGCACTAGGTTCAATATCATCAAGAAGTTGAAGGGCTAACAAACTTTAAGAAAGAATTTCTAGAATTATATAACAAATGATTTAAGATGCAATAAGAGTTAGTAATATAGGCATTCACTCTTCAAGAGGAGTCCTTGTTATTTGCGATAACCTACAAGGACATACTTTGGTAGGCAGAGAAATGAGCCAACACCTTAGAGAAGGTCAAGTTCATTCAAACAATACAAAAGGACAAAGGGGCATAGGACCATAACATAGAGTTGTTATCGGATGGGCAGTTAGCTCAAATGCACTCGACCACTAAACATTGGGCTAATATTGTGGATGAGCCAAGAGATAAAGTATAAGAAGAGTGGGAATGTTTTCATCAGGTTTGGGAGAAGTTGAACTAGTTAATGACAGACCTCCAATTACCAACTTCCGACTCTCTTTTGGAATTTCTACCGATAGATGAAGTATTAGACGAATTTTAGCGATCGGATGAAAAGTATAAATATTAGATCAACCAAATCACAACTGTAGAGTGAAGGAACGTTCAAAGATATGTCGTTGGTCAGGTTGGGATCATATATCGGATGGAGCAATTGACTAATAAATGTGGAAATACACTCTCCAATTATGCGACAGTAAACATGAGTTAAGTATGTTGATGGACCAACATAGATTCCCTTTCAGTGATAGTTGTACAAGAATTTTTAGAGAGTGGGTCGACTACGTGGAAGGGAATGAAAGCGCAAGGACATCTAGATCATCGAGTCATCATGACACAAGTTGTTGTTTTTCTATTTTCGGCCGCTATGGTGGATTTTATTTTAGTTAATTAAATTTGTATAAATAAGAGGGTACACCCGATAGAAAAAGGACCTTTTGGCAAGAAAACAATTTTTCCGTTTATTATATTACAAAACTATTTCTACAGTTAATGGTGAAGCTCCGCTAGAGCTTGGAATTGATTTTGGAACCAATTGTGTGATCTGTGGTTATAGTGTGGATTTTTATGCATTTAATCATTCTTATATCAATGTCTAGTAAGATATTTTGTAACCAAGCTATCTTGTGAATGAATTCTACTTCCATTGATCTCTCATCTTTGTTTAAATATGCATGTTAATATACTTTGAGGCTTTACCTAAGATGATCATTAGATCTAGAATTACTTCTTTATAACCGACAAGTCTTTAGCCGATTATTTTCATGCATGTGTAACGATTGTTATCTAGTATTTTCAGAGAATTATTTCCAAGGAGAACTTACATATATATATCACTTTACTTGTTATTTGTTACCATATTTCTTCTGGGAAGTTAGCTTTAAGAAGAATTGTGTTATTCTACGTGTTTTATGTTGATTGACTGGTTAACATAAATAATTCTTGTAAACCATCCAATCTTTAATCACAACTATCTTCTAAAAAATTACAAGAAAATCCTTTTCCAAAAAATAGGAAAGACAAAGCGAGGAAAATCGACAAATCTTAAATCCCATCGAACAATTGTTGAACTATTAATCCGGAGAGTCACACTATCCCAAACGAAGAAGAGTCTAATAGGACCTTATCTTCAGGTGTGATTCCTATTGTTGAGTAAAAGGAATCTATCCCCCTCAATAGGTTGATGATATAGTATCAACCCATTTATAATAAAATAAGCTTGAAAATAAGTTCAAGTAATTATATCCCCATCTCACATAGCCTTTAAAAACTAATTAATTAAAATATTAAGTATCTCATGTTCATAATAGTAACTATTTATTATACGAGCATTTCTTGAAGTATGAAGCTCTGTATCTTCACAAAACACTTTAAGCACCATTTCAAATAATTTTCTATCACAATATTTAATAATTCCCAATATCCACAACAAGGTAGAATAATCCAAATTATACCCTTTTCATTCAATTTAGATTTATTACCCTCAATGTTAGCATTAAATTCTTTCAAAACAATGTATTTGCATGCATCTTTAATAGATAGCAATATAGTTGACTCAAAGTAGTATTATATATATATTTTGATTCTACTATGATACTTTGATCCATTAAAAGTCATAGACAATAATTCATGTAGAGAATCCTTCACCATCTCTACATGCTCGTAATCAAACTTGTCCTTACTTATGTCGAGACTCGTAAATTGTGCAATACATTTATCTACAAAGATGACAACATGGATAAAATTTTACTTTTTCTCAATGACTCCAATGAATAACATTCAAATATACATATATGTATCCACACAATAATGAAACATTGTTTCAGAAGCAATTAGTAAAATAGGCAATGCTTCATCCACAACTAAGAAATAAATGCTTTCTTTTGTATAATAAGAATGCATGAGTTGAATTCATTTGATGTAATTATCACCACTATGAGAGCTTGTTAATTTGATTCCAAATGACTTATTATTTGAAAACAAGTGTCCAGAAAGATTATTTTAAAAAACATCATATTTTTTCAACACTCGAGAATGATTGAAAATAGGCTGAAGTTAATTCATCATCATTTCTTCCTTTGTTCTTGAAATATAATATTTAGGTGAGAGAAGGAATGAGTCATTTGTAGATAATAAGATGATGCATGTGGCATGGGTGAAGATATTGATTAGCCATCTACACATGAATGCTATCCATCTTATTTTCATTTTTGTTTGAGAAATGGGATCACTTTTGGTAAACATTGTCAACAATTTCAACCTAGAGAAGAAAGGTTGAAGGTGGGATTATGTCATTTTTCCCATTGGTAGGTATAGTTTGTATAATAGAGATGGGTTTATTCTAAGGTCCCTTTTGTTGGTGTTGTTTTTTCACATTTTAGAAAGAACAATAATATTTCTAATAACTATGGAAATGAGTGGGTATCTTTGTAAAATTAAATTGCTCGAGATCCAAATACAAAACATAGTAATCATCCTCTAGATTTAATGGATATAAATCACAAAATCAAGTTAGGGGATCGAGTTACTGCAAAAAATCCAATCATGCACCTGTTAATGTTAAGACTTGCCAAGTTTATCTATCAATTGTAAGGTTACTGAAATTGCTAATGTAGCCCCCTAATGAATTTGCTAATGTAATTCTCACCACTAGGAGAGCTTGTAATTTGATTCCAAACTACTTCTTATTTGAAAACAATATTTCAGAAAGATTCTTTTTGAAAAAATCATATTTTTTCAACAGTTGAGAATGACTAAAAATAGGATGAAGTTAATTTATCATCATTTTTTCCTTTGTTCTTGAAATAAAATCTTTAGGTGAGAGACTGCATGAGTCATTTGTAGAGAATAAGATTCAATGCATGTGGAATGGGTGAATATATTGATTAGTACTTTACACATGAATGCTAGCCATCTTATTTTCATTTTTGTTTGAGAAATTGATCACTTTTCATAAACATTGTCAACAATTTCAACCCAGAGAATAAAGGTTGAAGGTGGGATTATGTCATTTTTTCCCATTGGTAGGTATAGTTTGTATAATATAGATGAGTTTCTTTGAGGTCGCTTGTGTCGGTGTTGTTTTTGCACATTTTAGAAAGAAAAATAATAGTTCTAATAACTATGGAAATGAGTGGGTATCTTTGTAAAATTAAATTGCTCGAGATCCAAATAGAGCACATAGTAATCATCCTATAGATTTAATGGATATAAATCACAAAATGAAGTTAGGGGATCAACCAACTGCAAAAATTCCAAGAATGCACTTGTTAATGTTAAGAATTGTCAAGTTTATCTATTAATTTTAAGGTTACTAAAATTGCTAATGTAGCCCCCCTCAAAAGACATAACAAGTGCATAGACAACTTTGGGGGGTAATAGAAGGGAAAATTTACCCAACCAAGGTAGTATGGAAGTAATCAACTTGTTTCATGAAGTGAAATAGATCCCAAACCAAGAAGTACCATTAATTAGTCATAACATTTCAATAAAAATTACATTAATTTGTAGTTTTACATATTTTGTTATGTTTCCACCCACAATGCCCCTCATGATCAACACAAAAAAAAATTATGGTGGTGGGATGAAGAAGGATGGTGGAAAAAAAAAAAATATAGGAGAGGATGATGATAATAAGGGTTGTGAGGAACCGGAAGGTGATGGTGAATCGATCTCTAGATAAACATAAGGTGTTTAATTTTTATAACAAATATGGGTTTTTTTTAGATCCCTATTGGTGTTGTTGTTTTGGGTATTCCAAAAGTAACAATGATGGTTCCAATTACCACATTCAATAGTACAAATAATATATTGGGAGTGAAGCAATTTAGGATTTGCTTAAATTACTGCATGAAGCGTAATAGATAATATACCAAGAAGTACCATTAGTTTCAAATTCTTAATGAAGATAAGTTGTTGCATCCCCAGTGAGAGTGAAAAGAGATAGAAAGAAAATTATCCATGTCTACCCTATTATTTTACACCCAAAATTCAATACAACTATGGTTGATCACAATGGTTTGGAAGAAAACAAACGTATTGTATTACATTCTTTTGTATTTATATGATACTTTAATATTGAATGTTATTATCTCAATGCTTTACTAGATTCATATTTGTAGATAATATAATAATTATTTGGATATAATTCCACATAATAAGGATGAATACAATTATGAATGGAGAAGTACAGGGGAAACAAAGAAGGGGGAAGAAGAAGAAGGAAGGTGGTGGTGGTGGTGGTGGGGATAAGAAGGGTGGTGGTGGGAAGAAGAAGGATGATGGAGAAAAAAAAGGGAAGTGATGGCCTAGCTACCTCTTGGATATTATCTCTATACAAAATAAAAGGTTGTACACAATTGATATTAACTACTAAGATTTTCAAATTTCTTAGGCCTCTACAACAATGATCGCCAATGTTTTAAGAAGATGGGATTTTGCTATTAGCTACATAATTATGTGAACACTTTGGTGAATAAAGTATAGATACAAGGTTATAAGGAATTTGAAACCACAAAAATGAGTGGGTAGATTTGAAAAATTAAATATGTGAAAATTATTCCTATAGGTGTTATATTTGGGATCTTTACTCCAAGGTTGCAAATTTGATATCTAGTCAGATGGTGTTACCCTACTTCATTTCATGGTTGGGAAGGCTCCATTCTTCTCGCAAGGAATATGGTTTAATTGGGTTATTTTTCCAAGCATCCAATAATACTAGCTTATGAAGATGATAAATCCTAATTGTTCTTCTAACCTATAGGATTTATGAATATGATACTTCCAAAGGGTATCCCTTATAGATGAACGTATTTTAGAAATGTAGTATTGTATTGTACATTAGGTGGAATGCATTTTTCATTTTTTTTCACTTGTATCATAAATTATATGTTTCTACCATTTTATCCACTAAAGGAGAAAATTATCTTTTTTGTTTATAGGTCGAAAATCCTAATAAATACGGCATTATCAAATAATAGATGATGATGTTTATAGGAAAATGTTTTCATTTAATTCAATATTATTAATCTTGGTGACGGGAAGAAGAATGATGGTGGAGAAAAAAAAGGGAGGAGGGGATGATGATAATAAGGGTGGTGATAAATCCAAATGTGATGGTGAGAACAAAAAAGGGTGAACGTAAGAAAAATGAAGTCCGTATTTTTATATATGTCATTAAGTGTGTCTTATCAAGTCCACCAAATTAGTCAAATAAGTTGATAGGGAAGAATTCTATCCATAGAAATATTATGAATTATATTTCCTCCACTTTCAATTTACTTTCCTCTATCATTTTTACCATTGTTCTCTTCTTCTATTACTGCATTATCCACCATTTTATCTTATGCTTCCTAGTTTTTAGACTTAACTACCTCCTTGACCTTATCTCTAGATAAACTAAAGGTGCTTTCTATGTATTACAAAGATGAGTTTGTTTTGAGGTCCCTATTGAATTTTTTTGGGGGTGCATTCCATAAGTAACAACAATGGTTCTAATAACCACATTCATCAACATGAATAACACAATGGGAGTAAATAAATTGAACATAACAATCCACATCGGAGGGACAACTTCCATAATTGTTGACAACATGATTTCTACTTAGCAACAACTTGATGGTGGCCATTTTTCTCCTTCAATGTAGCATATTAGCCTAAACTTTGAAGAGAAGAGATTGGTTATAGGGAGGATGCATGCTTGCCTAATTACTTCCATGATTCTTCACATTGTGTTATGAAGACTGCAATATTGATCATGATCAATTGGAACTTCCTTGAAGAACGATGTCAAATTTATGAAAATATGACAAGAAGTTCATAACACGTATTTTTTTTTATAGAATATATTATTTTGACACTGATATGATGATAATAAGATGCTATACATTTACATATACTACGATACTTCAATGCAACATGACACAAACACTATGCCTATGACATGTGACAAATTTTAGTGATGTGAAAATGACACAAAAATTCAAATACTATGATGCTAGTTGACATAAGACAATTTTTTTTTAATGTTTTTTAGAGTTGTGGGTTCAATGCAAACTAGATGAAAACTCAACACAAAGATCACTTCCCAAAATATTGATGTTCGCAAGAAAAAAAGATTGAAAATGGAAAAAAGGGTTGTGGTGATGAAAAACAATGATGTTAGACTCCTATTGTAGTAGTATCACTACCAAATTTTAGAGAACAACCAATTATTCATGAAAACATGTATTCAATCAAGCATTGCATTGTATCTTTGTGGTCAATATTTACATGATTTTCAAGTTATTATATAGAATAAGTGAAGCAAGTTGGGAAGCCTATAGGGAGAAAATTATATTCTTCAAATTATCTTATAATATCTCAGATAGGAAGTGGTTTACCCCTTAAAAGGCATGGCTCAATTCTCATTTTCATGACCCTTTATTCTGTCATTGACTATAGTAGAAGATCCTTGGAATTCAGTGGAAGTCACAAGTTGATGGAGATTCTTTAGAGGCATATTTCACCTTGTTGGGGTAAGAGCATGTTGTTCAAGGCCTTTCCTACATATTTGAAGGCACACTATTTTCATGGAAATATTCCATGTGGAATTATGGACCCATTATATGCACTCAAAGGTAAGAAGAGCAAAACATCCCACATTGGAGTAGGCTTAGAGCATTACTTGTGGCAAGGAAGGAGGATAGAGGAATATCATCCTTGCTTGGATTGATTTCATGTGGCAATGGATGCAATTGAATGGTAAAAGGAGGTTCTTAATGATGAACAATCCACTATATGGTTGAGAAGGATGTTACTTTGTTGCTTAAAAACATAAATATGCCCTCAAAAGGGGATTTAAAGAAAGAAAGAGGTCAAACACACTTTAAACATGAGCTTGGGATTTGCAATTAAGTTATGGAGAGGTTGGCCCTAGTAGGAGGGGTTCCAAATGAATATATGTCAACTAATAAATGTACATTTAAGTAATGTTTATTTCATCCTTGATCTAAAGTCATAATAAAACATAACTTTAAGTATACTTAGGCCAGTCTTGACCTAATGTAAGAAATTAACTATAAGAGGTTGATAAGAAGTGCCTTAAAGGAGAAAAGAGTTCATTTATTGTTGTGTTCCCATATAGAGAGAGGAAAATGTGCACTAGCGATTTTATGATGCATCAAGATGTGTACCCTAGCATAGATTTATCCACATGGATTTTGAAGTTGACTTGTCAAATTCTAGGGGCCTTCATGAGGTGTACCTAAATTAGGAATTATTTAAGAAGGATACAAATACTATGAGGTTCATGGGACAAAAAGGCATGGTTGAAAGTGTATGAGTTCACCTCCAAGCTTAGTTGAAGACATTTTGGGAGGAATAATTTAAGGGGAATTTCAATGTGAAGTTCTTCATCTTTCTTTTTCTTGGGTTGATTTGATGGCTAGAAATTACTTGTACAAACTTGTTGGTATAATATTTGAAGAAGGGAAAGTTTGGTCCAATAGGAAGACCTAAGGGTTGAGGTGAAACCCTCCCCTTGTCTTCATGTAATCATTGTTGAAGAACACTTGTTGTAATTTACTGGTTAGGGATATTCACTCTATTTTTGAGGGCTACACTAACTAGGGTTGAAAGTTAAGTATGCCACATTAAGTTCCTCTTGATTTTATGGTGAATTCATACTTGAAGAATGATGTATTTTTTGGTGTTTGGTAGCATCGAATAGGTATTTACACATAGGTCTAAGTGTCTAGACGTGTGGAAGTCGTCCAAAGCCTTCTACCTTGAGACTTTACTCTAATTAAAGGAATTAATAAAGTAAAGTTATTTTATTAGAGAGTTGAGTTTTATTTAAGGGAATGTTTTAATTAGAATTAGTGAATTAAATAATATCCGTTGATCTCAAGTGAGGTGAGAAGTAATCTCAACCGTCAATGACTTTGGAGATTAGGGTTAGTTCATAACTCAATCTTTTAAAATCAAGGCTAGGGTCAAAGAGGAAGACATAGTTTTGATACATAGATAGTTGGATCATGAAGGAATGTGATTCAAAGAGATCTTGGATAGGTGGATAAGGAATTCCATCTAGATGTTAGGTCAAGGAGATGACAAAACAATGGAAATTTCAAGTGGCTTTCAACTGATTAGAGCTGCAACAACAAGATTTCATTTTACGAAGTTCTATATAGTCTTTGAGTGTGTGTATGCAGGTCTTAGTGGAGACATACGTGTATACATGGGTTTTCTTAAGGAAAGGCATGTACATATTCGGAAATGTGAAATACCAAGATCGTACAACAAATCATAGGTTTCAACGGTTTGCAGGTATTGTTCATAGTTTTTTGTATTTCTTTGTGGGCCATTTTCTCAGGTATAGGAGCCCTTGCAAGGTTTGAAGTTATTTGAATGATACGCTTAGTTGATGGGAATACTATCTTGTGTATTGTGGTTGATATTTTTGGTTTCCAGTATTGCTTCCGCTATCTTTATTTGAGTTGAATATTCCAGCAAGTGTATGTTGTTTTGTGAGATACTAATTTGATTTGTAGCTAGGAAATCACTAGATAACAAGATACCTAGGTGCCAGAGTAAGGGGTTTCAACATGGTATCAAAGTAGTCACTCTGAGAGGAAGCTAGATCTTAGATCGATAGTAGGGGATATAAAATATATTAGATCTGCAAAAGATCTTAGCATATCCATAACGAACAGGCATAAATCAAGGATTGGATTTTAGGGAAACATTAGTACTGAGGAAGAATTAGGGTTTTGTAGTCGTACAAAGTTATATGTAGGTTGTAGAAGGAACAATAATGTACATACACGAGTTTCTTTGGAGATAGTAACGTATAAGAGAGTTGCAGTAAGAAAGAACATGTACATACATGGGTTTCAGTAAGGAAAGTCACGTACATACATGGGGTTCAGTGGTTACAGGCACACACAAGTTTATACAAGTCAGTATAGGGCAGTTTGAACATCAACTTATTTCCAAGGTAGTTTATCAGGTCTAAAGAATGGCATAAATATGTATGAGAGTTGAAGATAGATTGGATGGAGCATCCAACTTCTTATATTGGAAAACAAGAGCAACTTTGGTGTTAAAGGAGTATGACCTTTGGGAGTTTTTGGAAAAAGTACTTGTTCCACCAAAAAATCCGATATCTTTGGTAGCTCACAAGAAGAAGGAGATCAAAGCTGAGAGGTTTATCTTGGATTCAGTGAAGGATCATCTAATTCCTCACTTATCCGAGAATAGGATTTCCAAAGAGATGTTTGACTCCTTTGTAGGTTTATTTCATAGCACTAACATGAATAGAAATATGGTCTTAGGAAATAAACTCAAATCTGTATATATGTCTAGATATGACAATGTTACGAGCTATTTCTTGAGGATCACTTAAGTATGTGATCAACTTGTAGCCATAAAGGAGAAAATGACGGATCTATAGCTCATGAATGTGGCATTGAATGGTCTTCCCAAGTCATGTGAACCATTTGTCAAGGGAGTCTGTGCTCGGGAACATCTCCCAGATTGGTAGAGACTTTGGGATGTTTGCATCCAGGAAGAAACTTGGGAGGAGTCTAAGAGCAACAAGAAGGGAAGTAGTGATGAGAACTTGGCTCTTTTCAGTAAGACAAATAAGGGAAAAATAAATATTTCCAGCAAGAAGGATGACAATAATGGAGGATCATCGTAGCTAGGGAAGAAGAAGGACTTGAGTAAAATAAAGTGATTCTCATGTCATGAGAATGGGAATTATGCATCTGAGTGTCTAACATCTCCAACCACATGTTGGGATATGCCTCATAAAATTTTTGAACTTTAACACCAATTTTAAAACATACAAATATTATGCAAATACACAGATTCATACAAAATAATAATTGAAATACACATGCAACATACACATGAAAAACTAATAAAAAACAATGCATAAATATTGATGCAACACATAATTTTACACACAATTGACACTTACCGTTGATAAAAAGATCACCAACTGCATGTAGACCTTCCACGTTCCTCCCAGCCATAGACCACACTTCTCATAATCTCAACAGTGGGTCACCCCCGAACCGGGGCTAAACTATACTAGGGAAAAGAGAATACTAAGCCAATATAAGGTTTGACAAGCAGCATAATTTCTCTGTACAAGGTGCCCAACTGTTGCAACTAGCCTACAGTCTCTCATTCCCCACATGCCTTTCCCACCCCAAAATGTGTGCCCCTTCTCTTCTTAACAGTACTTCAACTTCCCCAGTTCCATTTCAGGGCTTCAACAATAGGCCAGACAAAAAGTCTCAGAGCCCTGTAGCCATTTCCCAATGCACCAGGGAACAATTCTGAGTAGTTTCTCTCCTAGAGAAAACTACTCATGGGCCTGAAAACCTGCTTCTTCGACATAACACATATCTCACCTAAAGAGAAATGCCTACAAGCCTGACAATCCTCTTCTTCAACCATGAGCTTGACAACCCGCCTCTTCAGCTTGAAGTCAAACCAAGTTTCTAGTTGTCCACAAAACCAATATTCTCAAGCACATGTATGGTGCTAACCGTCTCTAAGTTCGGATGGTAGGAGAGAATAATGGTAGAAAAACATGAGTGCATAATCCCGAAATCCCCAGAGCTTTCCCTGTAGAAATACGAGAATATAAAGACATCATACCCATGGTAAGAAATGAAGGTTACAATGATCAAGGAATGATGAGAATATCCCTAAATGAATATCACAGAACCATGGAGTGTAAGAGTAAATTCTTCCCAAGAATGACGAGCTCCCCCGAAAATACACTAAGTTTCCCAATATATCTGCATGTCCCCTACTGGACACTTGTCCTCATGAAGCTTCATGAGCTCCACTTGTACACGTTCCCCTGCTCTTGGAACTTAGATTATGACATCTCAATATTTGGACTTTAGGGAATATTAAAATAATATTTCCCTAACTTAATCCCCCTTGGCTTAGTTCTTAGTCTTAGACCCATAGCCCCCTTTCCTCTAGTGGAGTTTAGTCCCCCATCTCTTTTGTTTGGTCGGTCTGCATGCAATGGTATACTTAATTAATAATATGTGTATGATTTACAATTACAATTACAATATAGGCACAACAACCTTTAGCATTCCAGCTCACTGACCGAATAATCATATAAGCATTCTAGCATATAATAACATGGCTCACCATCCTATAAGAATATTTACATTTATTTTTACAATTGGGGTTCATCATAGGGGTATTACATTCCCCTCCCCCTTATTTATGCACTGTCCTCAGTGCATTATATACCATGTACAATTCAAAATTCTTAAAAAAACGCCACGTGTTTGCTAATGAATCTTGTTATCCACTTGGTGCTCCGCTTTCAAGCACCAATTCATGTATTCATACCACAACTAAAATTCATTTGCTCTATTCCATAGAGCTGCTTCATGAAAGAATTCAACTCATTGTTCCTTTTGGCACACCCTCATTATGACATATACTATGCCATAAACATCCTTGAGTTGCATCTTCCTTGTTGCACTCACCCTTCTAGGCTCAAGTATCCTTTCACTACTACACAGTCCCTCAACGATATCTCGCCAAGGCTTTCACACACAAAGAGAACGCTAACTCATTACCAGAACCCCACCAAGGTTCTACATTTATAGGGCTCCAGTGTTTCCAACAATAGTTGTTATTTCCAAGCATGTCAGCTATAATAAATATTAACTCACCTGTATCACCCACATATAGTTATTATGAGATATTATTATAAAAACTTCATTTTATAAATCCAAAATTATTACATAAAGGAAATCCAATGTTCCCAAGATACAAAATTTTGTCTCATAGTTTTCTTGGTTGTTGCAACAACAGGTAGTAATTTTTATCATGGCTTTCTGTAGTATCAAAGTTGAGACCACTTTTCCTGCAATCGTTTCTATCTTGCATTCATCCAAAAAATTATCACTATGTCATGCACCATAAAATTCTATTTTAATACTTACAAAATCTCATAAGTAATTCCAGAAATGTCCACATTTAACAATTTCCATCACCAACTATCAAGTAATTTATTAAATAGAATAATTTACAAATCTATGCAGATGCATGTTCATAATTAATATCAGTAAGTTCATTACTCTATTTTCTGAACATAAAATTTATTGTAATCAATGCTCATGTAACTACTTGAATTGCAACTTTCATGTTGCAATGTCTAACAACCCTTGAAATGTCTTCAACTCCGTGAGTGATTAATAATTGTAACATTTCAGTTGTTAGCATAATTATTTCCATCAAATAATATAGAGGAATACATTTACAAAAATGCATTCAAGAATACCAATTCTATCATGCATAAGTGCAACTCTACCACTTACTATGCATGATTGCAACTCTCAATGCATATATATTCAATGCACCTTTGCATTGATTTTTCAGAATGCTCTATATCTAAGTCATGTATCTCACCATTGGTAAATTGGAAGTCTGGCCCATGCCTTGACACATTCTCCATACACTTTCTATTTCCTTTTCAATTATTTGGAGGCCTTCATTTTTCGACCCGAACACTACACCAAGAATTTAGTTTTGTAGTGTTCATTAGTGTTAGAAAAAAGGTTGCAGTCCAATTATTATTTAGAAGTAGGAAATTCATTGGATATTTGTTTGGTACATATCATTTCCATAATATACCTTTCCATAACCAACCATGTCATGGTATCATACATGACTATATTTTCTGGCATCCATTCCTATCACAGGTTCATACCTTTTATTTCCTTGGTTATAGCTCATAACCAATTAACATGGCATGCCACTATGTCAGTGTATGCGTTCAAAATCTAAAAATATTTTAGAATTATTACATACATCCAACATTTACCACGCCTAGTGGTATTTTATTCACATCAATACATTCAACTAATACAATAATGTGATTTTATAAAATAAAACGGGCTGAGGAAATTCTTACCTAAATTCCCTTCATCAATTATGCAATAAGAGTACATAAAACTCATACCTGCATAGTTTCCATCAAATGAATTTAATTCTACCTGGATAGCTGATAACAATAGAAGCTCCCATGCTTCTATTATAAGACTTATAATCCATTCTTCATCTTTATGTTGCTTCCTTCTATATGCAACAACATTAGTAGCAACACTTGCAAACATGTAAGAATTCTCTCTTTCCTGGTACAACAACCACCGTTAGCAACTTTCATATTAATATATATTCAACAATAGACTAATCCTAGTCTTATTATTTTATATATGTATATTAACAAATTGCCATTCATCAATTCATATTTGTATGCACTAATAATGCATCATTAGCATGCTCCTAAATGCATTTGCATGTCAATTTCATGTACTATATATGGTTGTCCAACAAGCCATAACATAATTGGTGCTACAGTAATTGCAACAACTTATTTCTCCTCGTATCACTTTTCTTTGTTGTTCTTAGAAGTCTTCAATTCTTCTTGTATTCCTGAATCTTCTTGTGTTCTTACAAATAAAAACAATGTGCCTGATTTTTCTCTTTCTTGAGTATTTTTCCATCCCAACCTTTCTTATCTACTTTGCACACTTGTAACCATATATTACGCTGATATTAATTTTCAGCATTCCACTATTACTTGGATCCCTCTGATCCAACTCCTACATGACCAAATTGCATTTCTAGTCATGCTCTCTAATTAACCTTGGATATTTAACACCAATTTGTTTATTGAAACAAATTGATTCAACCTTTCCTTGACTGAACATATGAACACTTGGATTTTCTTAATGAACCATTACTTTCTCTTGTCTTGACCCGTCTGATTTCAACCTGACTTGAATAATCAACTTCCATCATGCCATATTGATGCACCTATTCCTTCTTCTCCATGTTTGAATCCTTTTGGATTAACATCCCAATGTACCCTGTCAATGCACTCATCTCTTGGGAATGTACTCAACAATCCTTCCCATTGTTTCCACAATTTCTCGAATGTTGCAGAAGACTATGTATAACTTGGTTTCCATCTATTGGTACCTTTAAACTATCTTAATTTACTCATGAACTTCATTCAGTCTCTAATACATTTATCTTTGAGTAATTCCTCTGCTAAGACTTTTATTGCATCATTCTAGATCTAATCTTTCCACAATATATTGTTTTATGCCTCAATCGACACTCCTTACTTATGTGCACCTTCATTTCTTTACCCTTGAAGTGATTCCATGCATACCATTCTTCCACTGCACACTCTGATAAACATAGGGGACACATTACTGTATAATTTCATAGCTAATCCCTGGAGATGATGCACTATTTATCCATATATGCATTAAGCCTCTCTCTTTACCTGATTAATATCATTCTGACAGTCAATTCATTTTATAATAGATCTGACTCCAATGTATTGCTTAATATGTAGATTGGTTTCTTTGGGAGTGAATGGGATTTCACTATTTCATTCACTACATGATCTATTCATTTTCCCATATTCCATTGAGTATTTGATTAACATGAGTGGACTTCCTGTAGTGGCTTCCCAAGACTTTATGGCTGCACCTAGATTCATACCTTAACATTTTGTAGTCTTGGATTTTGATCATCTTATGAAATATTTTTGTCATAACACTCTTTCCCTGAGTACCTCTACTTATATTTAACTAAATTTAAATATTTTCACTTATTATGAACTAAATGTTATTAACTCTGCAAAATTTGCAGCCAACAAAATTTGTTAGGCTAAATAATTTAACAAAATTATAAAATTATGTACAATTTTGTTCCAATAATGCATCATAATTCCTTCTTCTGATCTCTTGTGAAAAATAACTACCCAAGTCAATTTTATGGGTGGATACTTAGAATCTCCTATCCCATAACTTTCCAATGACTTCTCCCTTGCTCAATTCCGAGTCTTGAGAATAAAGATATGGTCATTTGAAAATTGCCCATTAACTTCTCCTGATCACACTTCAACTAGGTGCAACTCTGAACTGTAATTATGCATTTTTTCACCTGTTCCATTGGATTTTTTGTAGGATCCCAATTGAGTTTCTTCATATACATATTTGGGGCACTCTGTCCAAGTTTCACCTCTTTCTGAGTTATGGGCTGCTAGTTACAGCCTACCGAAGTTTTAGGCCAATCAATTTTTTCGGCCTTGAATGCTATAGGTGTCTTTTGTGCCATATTAAACATTTTTAACATGCCCAAAATTTTAATTCAACTCCATGACTATGTTCTATGGTTCAATAACTTTCCTAATGGTCTCATTCAAAGTTTTGTGTTGCAAACCCCCACCCCTCCTAGGGGCTCACGCGGCCTCCATTTTAGGATCTTCTTCTGGAGCCAAATTAGCTCTCAGATCCGTGTTGGATCCTATATTAAAGTACACAGGCCCTTTTTATTTCTTTATGCAGGTCCAAAAAAACCTGCAGGCGCTTTACTCTAATCCCCTTTCACCTAGAATCAAAACCACATGTGTTAGCCCCTTTTCTTCGACATAAATATCACGTGACCACGACTAAAACCAAGCGCTCAACTAAAAGGCATTGTCCAGAGCTCTAGGACTTAGATGCTCCGTGAACATTCACATTTTCAACACTCCAATATTCTGGAGTGGTTACCGGTCGAATTCGGTCATAAAGTGA
This sequence comes from Picea sitchensis, assembly GCA_010110895.2. NCBI lineage: Eukaryota > Viridiplantae > Streptophyta > Pinopsida > Pinales > Pinaceae > Picea > Picea sitchensis. The sequence goes on along the minus strand of SNQJ01S0012731.1, from coordinate 44,975 downwards.
CTTTGATCGATGATTGTAGGTCTTCTCCCTATCCTTCCTCTCTCCAAAATCTTACGACCAGATCTGATGGATGGCAGGTATTTTCTTCCCTCCTCCACAATCTATGGTGGATATTCACTTCGGGACTTCGGGCTTCAAGAGTTTCTTCGAATCCAACACGTAAATCTCCCGGACTACTGAACTCCTAAAGAGTTCAGAGATCAACGATCCACACTTTGCTCCTTGATCTATGACTAAGTTCAAATCCGAGACTCCGAGACTTCGAGCTTCAAAAGTTTCTCGACTCCAACACATGCTACCTCCCGGATAGCCTAATGCTGAACTGAAATCGATGACTCACACTCCTCCCACAACCAACAATTGTGATTAACTCCGGGCTTCGGGCTTTGGGGCTTCTCTCTCTAGATGACCACCACACTCCCGAATTGTCGAAATCCGAACTGAAATCGACGTCTCACACTCCTCCCACATCCAACAACTATGATTAACTCTCAGCTTCAGGCTTCGGGGCTTCTCGCTCCAGACGACCACCACACTCCCAAACTGGTGAATGCATAAATGAAATCGACGAATCACACTACTCCCACAACCAACGACTGTGATTAACACTGGTACTTCGAAGCTTCGTGAATTTTCACACCAAAATAACTTTCACTCACAATCCTTCAGATAGTCGAATTTTTGAATACTTGGAAATCTATGGACACGTGTACCCAACAATTGATGATCAAGATTTACTTAGAAACTCAGGACTTTGGGGAATTCTCCTCTCCACACAACCACAACCAATTTCCCCCGGAGTGTCGAATCACCAAACCACTCGAGGATCCAACGTCTCACACTCTCCTAGTGATCTACAATGTAGATTCACTACGAGACTTCGTAGCTTCGAGGATTTCTCCTCCTGGCGACACAAGGGTCAATTTTTCCTGAAGTGTTGAATCTCTGAATTGTGAGATCTACATCTCACGTTCCATGATGGGATATATGGTTGAGATCCACTCCACTTTGGCCAAGACTTACAGCCGGAGAACTCTGATCGACAGTTCTTGTTCTCCCACGCTCAGATACAATGGTTGGGATCTGATCTACTCTACCATGCACTCTCCTCTCATCTAGGTTTGATCCAACGAACCAGATCTAGTCTTGCATCCCAAATCAATAGTTGGTGTGGTTTCTCAATATTTCAAAGGTTTGACCTTTGATCTCTCCACTTTAGGATTCACTGCTTGGCCTCTGTTTTCTTTCTCGAACCGCTACACCTCTTGATATTTCGAACACAGTCAAAGTGTTCTCTCAACACCCTCCTGGCACCTTGTAACTTCAAATTTAACCAATTCTAGGTATGAATTTTCTAGAACAAATATTAAATTAAGAATATCTCACCACTTGGCCAAATTCCTCAAATTTCCCATAAATTTAACAACATAAATTGAGGCTTTTTCCCAATTCCACGCAATTGCTTCTGATTTTTATAATGGACGCACTTGAAATTGAAATTTGGCCACCTCGAAATCAATTCTCTGTGAAATTTCACTTTAATTCAACTTTCTCGGCCCATCTAGGCTCAGTTTTGAAAACTGGAGCTCTGATACCATATTGTAACATCCCCAACCACTTGATGGGCTATGCCACATAAAAATTTTGAACTTTGACACCAATTTTAAAACATACAAATATTTTACAAATACGCAGATTCATACAAAATAATAATAGAAATACGCATGTAGCATACAAAGGAAAACACATAAAAACCAATGCATAAATAATGATGCAACACATAATTTAACACACAATTGACACTTATCTTTGATAAAAATATCATCAATTGCATGCAGACCTTCCACATTCCTCCCATACATAGACCACACTGCTCGTAATCTCAGTAGTGGCTCACCCCCGAGCTGGGGCTAAAATATACCAGGGAAAAGGGAATATTGAGCTAGTATAAGGTCTGACAAGAAGCATAATCACTTAGTCCAAGGTGCCCAACTGCTACAACTAGCCTACTGTCTCTCATTACCCACATGCATGTCCCACCCCAGGAAGCGTGTGCCTTCTCTACTTAACAATCCTTCGGCTGCCCCACTTCCCTTTCGGGGCTTCAACAACAGGTCAGACAGGAAATCTCAGATCCCTGTAGCCATTGTCTAACACATCAAGGAACAATTCCGAGTATTTTCTCGCCCAGAGAAAACTACTCATGGGCCTGACAACCTGCTTTTTCGACATAGAAAATCTCTCACCTGGAGAGAAATTCCTATGGGCTTGAAAACCCGCTTCTTCAACCACGTGCCTGAAAACTCGACTCTTCAGCCTACAATCAAACTAGGTTTTTAGTTGTCCACAACACCAAGTTTCCCAAGCACATGTATGGTGATGACCATCATAGAGTTCGGATGGTAGGAGAGAATAATGGTATAAAAACATGAGTGAATAATCCCAGAATCCCCAGAGCTTTCCCCATACAAATACAAGAATATAATGACAACATACCCATGGTAAGAAACAAAGGTTACAATGATCAGGTAATGACGAGAAGATCCCTAAATGAATATCGCAGAACCATGGAGTGTAAGAGTAAATTCTTCCCAAGAACGATGAGCTCTCCCGAAAATACACTAAGTTTCCTAATATATCTACATGTCCCCTACTGAACACTTGTCTGCATTAAGCTTCATGAGCTCCACTTGCATATGTTCCCCCACTCTTGAAACTTAGATTATGACATCTCAAGATTTGGACTTTAGGGAATATTAAAATAATATTTCCCTGACTTAAGCCCCCTTGCCTTAGCTCTTAGTCTTAGACCCATATCCCCCTTTCATCTAATGGAGTTTAGTCCCCCATATATTTTGTTTGGTCAATCTGCATGAAGTGGTACACTTAATTGATAATATGAGTACGATTTACAATTACAATATAGGTACGTCGTCCTTTAGCATCTAGTCTCCCTAGCCTAATAATCATATAATCATTCTAGCCTATAATAACCTGGCTCACTAGCCTATAAGCATATTTACATTTACATTTACAGTTGGGGTTCAAACTAGGTGTATTACAAAGTGTATAGAGAAGAAGAAGGGAAAATGAAAAATGTAGAGAACAACATCAACAAAAACACAACTAGATGAGTTTGAAACAAAGTTTGAGAAGGATTTCTCACTAGTTTCTTGCCTTTCTACCAACACAACTACCAAGAGTGCGTGGTTCTTGGATAGTGGTACATCTCGTCATATGAAAGAAGTATGGGATCTATTTAGTAGTAAGAAAAAGAGTTACTGAGATGTTCATGTGTAGATTGGTGATGATGCCAAATATGCAGTGAAGGGAGAGGGAACAATTATGTTACAACTTGAGTCAGGAGGTTTGTTAGATGCCCGGGATGTGCTTTATGTATCAAGACTAAAGAAGGATTTTCTTTCAATCTCAACTATGGAGGACAGGGGCTTTGCATTTAATTTTCATAAAGAAAAATTACTCATCTGTACAGATAAATCTATCCTAGACACAACAATGGTTGTTGGGGTTAGAGAGGGCACTTTACACAGTTTGCAGGGAAAGCTTGTTCAGTACTTATTACATAACAGTGACAACCTATGTGAGATATGTCACAGGAGGTTGGGACACCTACACTATAGGGAATTTCCGATTATGAGGGATAGTTTTACAAGTCTTCCAAAGTCAAGTATTGAGCAACAGGGAGTGTGTAGAGAGTCTGCACTTGGGAAGAATGGCAAGGTTTATTTTCCAAGCAATGAGAGTAGGTCAAAGGCGATGTTGGCGATGTTGGATCTTATCCATTAATATGTGTGTGGGTCGATGCCATTAGCATTAGTGGAAGGATAATCATACTATGTTATGTTTATTAATGAATTTTCCAGGAAAAAATGGATCTCCTTTATGAAGACCAAGGATGAAGTCTTTAGTCGGTTTGAAGAGTTTAGAGCTCAGGTGGAGAACTAGACAAGGAATACGATCAAGTTATTGAGGTCGGATAATGGGGGAGAGTAAACCTCCAATGAATTCAAGGATTTACGCAAGGAGGCAAAGATCAAGAGGGAGATGAAAGTCTCATACAACCCTCAACAAATTGGGGTTTGCAGTTGCGGTGAGAAAGAACCGATCCATCATCAGTTATGTCAGGGCTATGATACATGACCAGGAGTTTCTCATGTTTCTTTGGGAAGAGGCATGTAACATGGTATTATATGTGTAGAACATAAGTCCTCACAGTATATTGGCAGACAAGACTCTGAAGGAGAAATTATTAGGAGTGAAGACATATATAAGACATTTGAGGAGGTTACCTCCATGTGCTTGTGGAGAAGAGGACGAAGCTGGAGCCTTAAGGAAAAAAGGGTATATTTGTGGGGTACAAGGAGACATGAAAGGCTTATAGGATATTCATTCCAATGCATAGGAATACAATTCTGAGTAGAGATGTTAAGTTATAGGATAACTTGGAATCTAGGAAATCCCATGAGTCATCAACAATGATAGAGGATGAGTAGCAACAAGCTTTGAAGGATGAGCAACAATTAGCAATGAGTCAAAATTCAGGTGGGGAGGAGGAGTTATCCCCTTCCAGTTCTTTCAAGAGACCCAGGTGGCTATTACAAACATTGAGGGATAATGGTAAGGCTCATAGGAGTGCAGTAAGAGAGAAAAGCCTCCGAAGAATTTTCCAAACTATATGGTGCTTATGAGTAGCATCATTGATGTTGATCCTTCTAGTTTTGAGGAAGCGACAAATGAATAGGTATGGTGGGATGCCATGGTAAAGGAGTACAACTATATAATGAGGAATGATGTTTGGGACATAGTGTTGATACCGAAGGAAACTCTAGTTGTGAGTTCTAGGTGGCTCTACAAGATCAAGCATGTTGCAGATGGTAGCATTGAGAAGTTCAAAGCAAGGTTCATGGAAAGAGGGTTCTCCTAGAAAGCGGGAGTGGACTATGAGGATAAATTTTCTCCAGTTGTCAAGTATGATTATATTCGAGATTTTATTTCTATTGCTTAAGTTATGAAGTGGAGGATTTGTAAGATGGATGTGAAGACAACTTTCCTCAATGGGATAATTGAGGAGGAAGTATACATAGAGAAAACTCGTAGATTTGAGGTACATGGGAAGGATTCTGATGTGTGTAGGCTTAAGAAGTCCATGTATAGATTCAAATAGGCACCCAGGGCATGGTATTCTAGGATTGATGAATACTTGCAGAGTATGGGATTTACCAAGTGTGAGGCGGATCCTAACTTGTACTTCATACTTGTTGGGTCTGATCCACTCATCTTGGTTTTGTACATGGATGGTTTTTTTCTCATAGGTGTAGAGGAGCTTATTGCGGGGTAAAAAGAAGATTTATCTAATGAGTTTGATATGAAGGACATTTGCTAGATGTATTATTTATTGGGGTTATAGGTATTATAGGTATCGGGAGAGATCTTCCTTGGAAAAGGGAAGTATGAAATTGAGATATTGAGGATATTTGAGATGGAGGATTGTAGACTGATGGCTACACCTATGGCTACCAATATGAAGAAGGTTGTTGCTTCAGATTCAAAGATGGTGGATCCTAGGATATGCAGGCAACTAATAGGTTCCTTGATGTATTGTTGTCTAGATATATGTCTTCTTGTGAACACCTTGAGTCAGTTCATGGTGGAGTTGAGGCAGGTGCATTTGATATTAGTGAAGCATGTGCTCAGGTACTTGAGAGGTATAATGGAGTATGGATTGAGGTATCTTGGAGGAGATGGAGTGAGGTTTCAAGGTTATTCAAATTCAGATTGGGAAGGGATTTCAATAGATAGAAAGAGAACCTCAGGGTGTTGCTTCATCTTGGAATCAACAATCATTACATGGTTTAGCATAAAGTAGACTTCTGTAGCACTCAATTCAGTAGAGGAAGAGTACATGGCAACAAGTATGGCTAGTTGTGAAGCCGTTTGGCTTCACAATTTGCTTACAGGTTTATTTGATCAGGAGTTGGAGCCTACATTGATATACTGCGATAATCATATTTGTATCAAAATTTCGGAGAATCCACTATTCCATGATAGGTCCAAGAAAATAGAGATCATATATAACTTCATTCGATATAAAATCTAGAAGGGATCAATGAATCTTCAATTTATTTCCATAGATGAGCAAGTTGCAAATATTCTGACCAAACCCTTGGTTAAAGGGAATTTTGTGTTCTTTAGATACAAACTTGGAGTGGTGTAGAATACCTTCCTCACTAAGAGGGAGTGTTGGTGTTTGGTAGCATCGAATATGTATTTTCTCATAGGTCTAAGTGTCTAGACGTGTGGAAGTCGTCCAAAGCCTTCTACCTTGAGCTTTACTTTAATTAAAGGAATTATTAAAGTAAAGCGATTTTATTAGAGAGTTGAGTTTTATTTAAGGAAATGATTTAATTATATTTAGTGAATTAAATAATAACCATTGATCTCAAATGAGGTGAGAAGTAATCTCAACTATTATTCACTTTGGAGATTAGGGTTAGGTCATAACTCCATCTTATAACCAAGGTTAGGGTGAAGGAGGAAGAAACAATTTTGATACAAAGAGAGTTGGATCATGAAGGATTGTGACTGAAGGAGATATTGGATAGGTGGAGAAGGACTTCCATATAGATATCAGGTCTAGGAGAAGACATAACAGGGGCATTCACAAGTGGGTTTCGACTGATTGGAGTCGCAATAGTAGGATCATGTCGTACAAAGTTCTATACAATCTTTGAGTGCATGTATGTGGGTATCAGTGGAGACATGCACATATACATGGGTTTTCTTAAGAAAGGAGTGCACATCTCGAGAAACGTGAAATACCAAGTTTGTACAATAGAGCAAAAGTTGCTTGGGTTTGCAGGCAGTGTTCATATTTGTTTGTATTTCTCTATGGGCCATTTCCCTAGGTACGAGAGCCCTTGTAAGATTTGAAGTTATTTGAATGATAATCTTAGTTGATGGGAATAATATCTTTGTGTATTGTGGTTGAGAGTTTTGTTTTCAATTATTGCTTTCGCTATCTTTATTTGAGTTGAATATTTCAACAAGTGTATGTTGTTTTGTGAGCTGCTAATTTGATTTACAACAAGGAAATCACTAGATAAAAAGATACCTAGGTGCTGGAGGATTTCAATAGTATTCTTGTTTGTTTGTTCAATAAAGAAGGATTCCTACTGTGTCTACTTAATTTATAGTTTCATATGTGGCTATCTTTTAGTTGTTCATGGTTGCACATTATGACTTGGTTGATTTTGTACTTGTTGTGAGGAACCTCTTTGGAAGGGACCTCCTTTACTTTTTTTCATATTGACATAGAAGATGTGGCTTGTTAGAGCATGTTTATAGAAACATAACTATGCCTCATTCAATATGGTTCAAACCCTCTTGATTTTTCATTTTGACTCCATCATCCAACTTTATAGGCACTAGTCACTATCCCTTTATGTCACATACCCACAATGGGGTATAAATAAATTTCTCTTTTTCTTGACTTTCTTTAGTTTCCCCTTTCTTCTGTTGCAGGTTCTTCCAATCCACGACTCTTTCCTGAGCCCCCTTTTTGAAGGGTTTGAGCAACATGTGCTAGCTTTCCATGCGATCCCCTTCCTTCCTATGTCCTCAAGCTATGACCACACTCTCCCGCGACCCAATGGTCTTGATCTCCTCTCTCGCGAATCCGGATCTCGTGTTTCGTGACTTTGCAAGTTGGCTTACCTCTGTTTCCCCGATTCTCGATTTCCCTATATTCGCTTTCTAGATGAGCGGTCTGGATCCCTCCTTCAATCAATGACTGTGATCCTCTCACGAAATCGGACTTTGCGAGTTGCGAGTCAGGGAAATGTTGACTTCTCGCCATGCGTCCCTTCTCGATGGATGTTTAGGATCAAATCGCGGCTTCGTGTATCGGGTATTTGGATGTGAGTCAACCCTGACTCTTCCGATCCCCGAACTCCCGACGGAGTTAGATCAGTGGTCCATGATCTCCTATGATCCGATGGTCCAAATCCTTTCTCGTGAATCAGGTCTTTCTCGATCCCCGATTTCCCGAAATTCACCTGTGTCAAATCAACGGTCTGCAATCCTCTGTGATCCAACGACTCTAATTAAATCACGAGTTCGTGTTTCGCGAGTTGTCATAACTCTTTCCTTTGACTTTCCCGATGTGCGAGTCAGCGAAATGTTGATCTTCCACCACATGTCCTTCCCAGCACCAACGGATAGGATCAACTCTACTCTTTCCCTTACGAATCTTCCGAAGTTCGAATCCTCGAAATCTCGGATCTGTTGCCATCTGTCTACCCTGACGATGGACGGTTCTGATGATTTCATAACTTTGGGACTTGCCAAAATCCATTCTCATGTACACTTTTGAAGGGTTTAACCCTCATGCACCTTTCCTGGATCCAACGACTATTGGTCCTCACACTCAGATCTGACGGCCCAGATCTGATCTCCTCCTGCACGCTCCTATAATTGTTTGGATGTGAATTCCCATGGTCCAGATCTCTCATAGTGCTCGATCCAACGGTCACTGCTCCTCCTCCTCCTCCTAATCTTTCACTTTCTTCCCTGACTTGGAAGATTTCAAATGTTTCGAAGGCCTCGGCCCTCGATCTACCACCTGTGAGCCCTGATATATGGGTCTCTACTTCCGCTTTCTTTTCGAATCTTACGAACTTGAAACAAGTTCACCTCTTGGACCTCATATGCGCTCTTGAAAATCACTTATCCATGATCTTCCTTGATACAATGGTCTAGATTACATCGCAACTTCTGGTTTTATAAGTTTAATCGTGCCAACGTGCGGATCTCCTAATGTGCGAATTTTCGAACACTGAAGGAGTCAAGGTGTTAACGCCTATGCCCCTTCTTCAAATCCAACAGTCATGACAGATCCTGGGTTCTCCCGAATGAACATCATCTATTCATATTCTAAATGAAAGGATATTCCCTTTTGATACTTGAACCTCACTATTCTTCCTGAGCTTTGTTGGCTCTGAAGGACTTAAGAGTTTTGCACTCTTTCTTTCGAATGTAACGCTTGGAAACATTCTTTCGCGCACTCCTTATGTTCATTCCTCAAATCTAGGACTTAATATGGTCTCGGTCTCTACCCACCTTGCAGAGACTCAGAGCATACCTGCACTACCTCTCCTGAGCTTATTAGACTCCGTCCTCGTAGTTATTGTGGGGTTCAACCTTCGCAATCAAGGAAGTTCTCACACGACTCTAGGACGGTGACGAAATTCTCTGGGAAAGTGCTTCCAAGGAATTAAACTAGAGCATAAGGAAATCAATAAGATATGAAATTTCTCAAGGAACAAAAGCATACTTATAACTTAATCATTCAATACAGAAACCATTGTAGGCATATAAATACAAGTCATGCATTCATTAATTCCAATTCAAAGCACAAGGCATAAAAACACTTATCAGAACCATAAGGTGTGATGCGACTACTGAGAGGTGTGATCGTTTACACCCAACCATAGGTTCAGTCACTTCCAATGGATTTATCACTGGCCACCCCTGAGCTTAGGCCACGATGCTTTGAGATTCAATCTCTCACTTACAGCTCAACGGAAGTTAGGGACGAAGGTTACTCTCCTTCTCCCTATACAGGAATAGATGAGGACGAAGGACAGGTTGAAGAAATCACTTGTCATCTTGAGTGAAGGAGACTTGAAAGAAAAGCAACACACTCATTCTTGAGGACAAGACTCCAAGTTCCAGGTTTGATTGATTAAGTTGATAAGATTCAAAGTTGCACATGACAAGTCGATAACTACCTCATTACAAGTAAACACCATAGTTGAGGTCGCAGTCTTTGAAAAGTATTATACTCGGTAGCATGTGAGCACATTGAGATAAATGCTTATTATAATCATTTACCAGATACAACTAACATCTCCTCTAGGAGAAACTTCTTGTGTTGGTTCCAGGTTACCATGGAGCAATGTTTGATCACAACACTAGAAGAGTGTTGATCTCATTTCGTATTGTATTTCTTACTTTTGATCTTTGTTCCATGCAGGTCACAAGTGATAGCTCTAAAGGAGCTATTGTGAAGATTATTCGTGCTATTGTTTACTATTATCAAAAGAGTATTATTCTTGCTTGTTGTTTTGTTGACCTTGTTTCAGGTCACAGGTGATAACCATGAGGATAGTGAAGGTTGCATAAGGCAACAGATTAGATGAGACATGAAGAAGACTTTGTACATGACCATATACATGCATGTACCAAAGAAGATGAAGAAGAAACTATCTTTTGAGATCCAGAGTATCTCATATGGAGATTGATTCTAAGGAGAAGAAGGCTCCAAAGATGACCGATCATTAGAACAAGAACTCACAGTAGACTTGTTCAAAGGATAATGAAGCCACCTTGACAGGAAGCTGAACTCGTTTGAAGTCTGACTCGGCTTTTCATATTAAGATTTGGTATTCAACACCAAGTATATCATGTAAGAGATGATGAAGTCCTTGTAGACTCAGAAGAAATCAAGATTCAGAGTAAGCATAATCTCAGAAAGGATCAAATGAAGAGACATCTTCTATGACTAGGAGACAGATGCCATAAGAAGACTAGACCGTAGCTTCAGAGACTTCTAGGAGATATGAAATCTCCTGGGAAGATTCCCTTGTCTCAGTGACAAAGAAGGAAGCCATTCAGAAAGACTGGGATATGGATTTTTTTCGTGAGACTAGAAGAGAAGTGAGTGTTGACTTCCAATATTGATCTAACAGACCAAGAATGTTGCAGATGTACAAACACTGAATTGTATCTAGAGGATTCTCCCAACAAGAGGGAGAAAACTATGACGAGACACTTACTCCTGTAATTGAAGAAATAGTTCAAGTATTCATGAAGACAACCAAAACAACCACGATTCATATATAGTATGAGATGCAAGGGGAGCTTTCCCCATATTTAAAATTGAGTGGAAAATGGTGCAGTACATTAGTTGGGCCATGGAAACATGACTACAATAGTAGATAGAGTTACCTCCATGAAAAGAGAAGGGCTATCTTCAGTATCAATTATTGAGCCACTCTCAGTTTAAGATGAAGTTGTTGTCGTAATGAAGTAGAGGAGTTACTCTCATATTTCAACAGTCACAGTGAGAATGGAGCAACCATTCTCATCTTCAGAGAAATTGCAAGGGTAGAGTCCCAGTTCCAGAAGGAAAAGATGCAAAAAGAGGAGAGGGCATACTCTCAGGCAGTGAGACAGATAGTGCTTTGAAGAAAGCACATAGAGCTAGCACATGATTGTGCAGATTTAGTTGCAACTGAGCAAGTGTACCAGGTTGGCACAATGTGATGTGAAAAATTAGTTTCTAAGTACAAGACTCATGTCTGCAAGATGAAGCAGCCTCCTAGAGCTTGGTATGGCAGATTTGACAATTTCTGACGAACTTGGGCTTTACCAAGAGTAAAGCTAAATTCTAACCTTTACTTCGAGGTTATGAATGATGAGCCAGTTATATTATTGTTGTATGTGGATGAATTATTCTTAACTAGAGAAGAAAAGATCATCACAGATTATAAGAAGAAGCTCGTTGCAGAATTTGAGATGAAAGACCTAAGCCTGATGCACTATTTCCTAAGTCTCGAAGTTTGGCAGAGCCCAGAGAAGATCTTCCTTAACCAAGGGAAGTATGCAGTTGAAATACTGAAGAGATTTGACATGTTGGAATGTAAATCCATGAACCCACCCATGGAAACAAAGTTGAAGCTCCTAGTAGATACTTCGTCAGAATTGGTTGATGCTACTCTGTATAGACAGATTATTGGTTCGTTGATGTATCTAACGAATACCAGGGCGGATATATGTTTTGTTGTGAACACCTTTGAGTCGGTATCTAGTAGATCCCAGACGTGTTCACCTTGTAGCTGCAAAACATGTGATGAGATACCTTAAGGGTATGTTGGAATATGGTCTCTGTTATAATGGAGATCATGACTTCAGACTTATTGGTTATACCGATTCAGATTGGGCTGGAAGTGTTTCTAACAGAAAGAACACTTCAGGATCTTGTTTCAGTCTAGGGTCAGCCATGACTTCATGGCAGAGCAGGAAGCAATCCAGTGTTGCTCTCAACACGACAGAAGCGGAATACATTGCAACATGTTCTGTCAGTTGTGAAGCCATATGGCTTCTGATGTTGTTGACAAATCTATTTGATCTGGAGATGGAAGCCGTTGTGATTCTATTTGATAACCAGAGTTGTATAAAGATGATGGAGAACCATTTGTTCCATGATGAGTCGAAGCACATAGATATCTGGTATCACTTTATTTGTGATATGATGCAGAGGGGAGTTGTAAAACTCCAATATGTTGGCACAAATGAGCAGGTTGCAGATGTGTTGCCCAAACCTCTATCTCGTGTAAAGTTTGAGCACTTTCGAAACAAGCTTGGTATAGTCTGAAAGGACCTCCCTCGAAAGGGAGAGTGATGTTGATGATATTATGGTATCATGACCAATAACGGGTAGCTCAATTAGGATTTTATATTCTAGGGGACTGATCATCCCTTGACATATCCTGAAGGTCCATAAGAATGGGTTGTCAGAGTACTTGTGCATGTATATGCTAGATTTGGTCAGTAGTAGTAGCTCTGTTAGGATTTTATATCCTAGGGAATCTTATGATTCCTGGGCAGATCCTTTGGGTCTGTCAGAGTACCACATGGTAGCTCCGTTAGGATTTTAAATCTTAGGGAATATTTTAATTCCTGGGTAGATCCTTTGGATCTGTTAGAGTACCACAAAATGTTGTTGCACCTACCTCATTATGTTGCATATGATGTTGATGTTGTTCCAGCCTCATGCTGATAGAGGTTTGGGCAGATGTGTTGCCCAAACCTCTATCTCGTGTAAAGTTTGAGAACTTTCGAAACAAGCTTGGTATAGTCTGAAAGGACCTCCCTCGAAAGGGAGAGTGATGTTGATGATATTATGGTATCATGACCAATAACGGGTAGCTCAATTAGGATTTTATATTCTAGGGGACTGATCATCCCTTGACAGATCCTGAAGGTCCATAAGAATGGGTTGTCAGAGTACTTGTGCATGTATATGCTATATTTGGTCAGTAGTAGTAGCTCTGTTAGGATTTTATATCCTAGGGAATCTTATGATTCCTGGGCAGATCCTTTGGGTCTGTCAGAGTACCACATGGTAGCTCCGTTAGGATTTTAAATCTTAGGGAATATTTTAATTCCTGGGTAGATCCTTTGGATCTGTTAGAGTACCACAAAATGTTGTTGCACCTACCTCATTCTGTTGCATATGATGTTGATGTTGTTCCAGCCTCATGCTGATGATTTCTAGCCTCGTGTTGATGTTGATGTTGTTCCAGCCTCGTGCTGATGATTTCCAGCCTCGTGCTGATGTTGATGTTGTTCCAGCCTCGTGTTGATGATTTCCAGCCTCGTGCTGATGTTGATGTTGTTCCAGCCTCGTGCTGATGATTTCCAGCCTCGTGCTGATGTTGATGTTGTTCCAGCCTCGTGCTGATGATTTCCAACCTCATGCTGATGTTGATGTTGTTCTAGCCTCGTGCTGATGATTTCTAGCCTCGTGTTGATGTTGATGTTGTTCCAACCTCGTGTTGATGATTTCCAGCCTCGTGTTGATGTTGATGTTGTTCCAACCTCGTGTTGATGATTTCCAACCTCGTGCTGATGTTGATGTTGTTACAGCCTCATGTTGATGATTTCCAACCTCGTGTTGGTGATGATGATGTTCCAGCCTCGTGTTGTGATAATGTTGTGATGATGTTGCTCCAGCCTCGAGTTGTTGATACTTTAGCTTCATGCTAAAGATGTTGATGATGATACTTTAGCCTCGTGCTAAAGATGATGATGATGCTACTCCATCTCCATGTTGTGAAAGATGATAATATTCATGATGAGAAAAACTTTCGATGATTTATAGATGTGTCAGTCGGTGTTCCAGATGTTGATGATGTTGTTGCCCTCTCTCTCTCTTGATGATGTTGTATTGAGTTGTGTCAGTAGAATACCCTTCTTGTTAAGGGGGAGTGTTGAAATATTGTAACTGCAAAGAGTATTCTATTTATTATTGAGTCATTTACTTATAGATCAATCCTCTTTTATGGATTGATCATGTCGGGGCTTATGTATGACCAAATCCCCTTTTGTGGATTGGTCAAACTTTAATTATATCATGCTAATTAAGAAGTCGGCCCCCATGCCTAATTAAAGTGGTTATAACCACTAAGTGAAGAGATCAGCCCTGCTTGATAAAGAGACACCTCCCTAGCGCCTGCTAGCTAGTATAAATAAGTGAGGAGTGTTCCTCATTTGCACACTCACTCAAGTCACTCATCTAGTGCGCAAGTTTGAAGGAAGATGCAGTTGTCGGTAGAAGAAGAAAAGAGAGAGGTGCATTGCTCAGTGTTGGATATTCTCTAGTGTTTGGTTTATTACCTTAGCATTGTATTGGCAATCTATGATAAGGAAGTTTTTGCTGGGTTTTCTCCCCCATGAGGGTTTTCCGGGATAAATGATGTGTACCTTGTGATTGTGTATCTTTCAGTGATCCTGCTTATGCTATTATTGTCTAGTAAATTGAAAAGAACTTAATAGTTGCTCTAAATTTAACAATCATGTCACCCTCCCGGGTATGATCAAGTTAAAGAGCATAATTTCCAAGCAAACTTTATGAAATGAAGGAGAATTCAGTGCAGCATATTCAAGTGCTTCAATAATCAGAGTGACACATACCATGATACCCAGACTCATTACCTCATCGAGCAAGACTTGTTGCTACTTCAGGACCAGGCTGGTGGGATGGATACTGTTGTTGTTGATAGACGGGTTGCACTGAAGAAAAGAGGGGCCCTCTAGGACCATGCTCAAGTCATTCATCTCTTGGCACTCCATGTCTAGGACCTGTGAGCCTCAAGACATGATCTCCTTAGTTATCCCTAGGATAGGGGATAACAGGCCCATCTAAGAGGGCTCAAGGACCCTATTACAATTTTTGTAGTTTTCATGCATATTAGATAGTATTTTATTTTCTTTTGAAGTTTAATATAGCTTTGCATGATTAATCTAAGCTTTTGTTAAGATTATCACTAACTAGCTAGTTACACATGCATCCTATAGAAATGTTCACTAACCTTTTGGAGCACTTTTAGGTGACTCCCAAAACCAAGAACCTTAGATTCACTCCATTTATTTACAGTCTATCTTTATTCATGTTTTTAAAGACTTACTCTATCTTTTTTAACCTTATTTTGCTTCATGTAGAAGTTTTCTATAGAAACTATACAGTTCCAGTAGAACTGCAACATTCTTGTAGAAATCTCCTTTAGGTTTGTTTCAGCTTCAGATTTTGACTTAGCTTAAACTTGTTTTCATGAAAGCATCAATAAACAATAAAAAGACATTTAAAAAGACATTTACATTGATATTGATCAAAGGGTTAGAGAATTAACTTGTTTTATTTATGCATTAGTGTAGCTTTACTTCTATTGCAGTTTTCCGTCATAGCTTAGATTGAATTCATCTTCTTGTCTTCTGTTTAATCTTCTTGATTCAGTATTATTTAATGCAGTTAGAATAAGTTATTTCCATGCAATCTAAATTAGTTGTGTTTTCAGATTGGTTTGTTTCCTTCAAGAATTAGTTTAGAGTTGTTTTTTGTCATTTTATTTTCCTGCACATTTTCAGTTTTTTATCAGTTTCCTTCGCCACTGACAAGTGCATAATTCATACATAGTGCATAACACCTCTTAAGTTTGTACAAACCCCGGGTTGACAAAGTAAAGTAGGAAACCAAGGGTACAATAAATTATTGTTGTTATTCCTAGGGCCATCACAATTGAAGAAGTGTTTTAGAAAAAACAAAATGTCAGATTTATGCAGTCCATATGGAAGAGACAGCGAAAGATAAAATGTCAAGTATTGAAGACCATCCAGTCTTGAAAGATTATGAAGATGTATTTGGAGAGACGGCGGGGTTAGCACCAAAGAGAGACATGGATTTCTCCATTGATCTGATGTCTGGAGCTTCCCCAATGTCCGAGACTCCTTATAGGATGAGCACACCAGAGCTGAAGGAATTGCAAATGCAGCTTGAATAACTTTTGAACAAGTATATACATCCAAGTGTGTCACCTTGGGGTGCCCCAGTGCTCTTTGTGAAGAAAAATGATGGAACCTTAAGACTATGCATTGATTTCAAACCGCTGAATAAGGTTACCATAAAGAAAAAATATCATTTGTCAAGGATTGATGATCTATTTGATCAACTAAAAGGTGCAAGGATATTTTTCAAGATTGACTTGAGGTCAAACTATCATTAGGTAAGAAGCAAAGAAGAATATATCAACAAGACAACATTCATGACAAGATATGGACATTATGAGTTTGTCATGGTGCCCTTTGAGTTATCAAATTGTTAGGGACCTAACCTCCCTAACCCCTCACGTAGGTAGAATAATATACTTCCATGTAATAAAGGTCAATATTAATAAGGCCTAGCAATAAGGAAGAATAAGTCAAATGTAAGAAGACCTAATAGAAGCTTCCGCTTCTAGAAGGATCTTCCTCTAGATTGTTCTTTTGGATAGATAGATTTAGTATAAATAGGAGTAGAGGGTATGACAAGTTTTGTCTTGAAAATTATTATAATGGAGTGTTGCTCTGCTTGAGTGATCCAGGTGGATCCAAAACCGCTTGAAAATACTCAAATGCAGAAAATGAGGATCTAGGAATGACCCAGAAGTCTCATAAGGGTCCTTAGGCTCAGAAAAATGCTTCAAAATTAAAGTTCTCGAAATTGAATGAAACCAACGCCATTGCATCTGGCTCGTTCTTCTGATTCCGGCCATATATTTATTTTCACAAATGGAGCTCGTATGAAGAAGTTATGACACTCTGAATTTTTCAAAAACAACGACAAAAAGTCAAACAGTGAGCGGGGCATACTGATGACGTTAGCAGTACGGATGCTGACATCAGCTTGACATGTGGTAGGCCGTACAGAGGATGACATCATCCGTATGGACGATGACATTAGTAGGACACGTGGCAGGGCCGTACAGGTGATGACGTCAGCAGTACGGATGATGATGTCAGCAGGACACATGGCAAGTCATACAGATGACACGTGGCAAGGCCATACAGGTGATGACGTCAGAAGTACGGATGATGATGTCAGCAGGACACGTGGCAGGTCGTACAGGTGACACGTGGCAGGGTCGTACGGATGATGATGTCGGCAGGACACGTGGCAGGTCGTACAAGTGACACGTGGCAGGGTCGTACAGATGATGACATCATCTGGATGATGACATCAGCAATGCGTGTGGCATCAGCGAATGAGACGCTGACACGTGGCCCAATCAGAAGGTGCCATGTGTCCCCTTCTAGAAGCCCACCAAATCTAGCGGTTACCGCCAAATCTGGAGGAGGTTTGCTAAATTTGGCGAACTAGTTAGTGGCTCTGCTTATTTAGTCGGGCACGCAAAACGAGGCAATGGGAGTTGGCAAACGCTACATTGGAATCCATGCCAGGAAATGTCCCAGGGGACCTGCTCAGAAATAGGTTGACTTTATGCTCAATAGTTGCAGAATTTCAAGAGGATTTTGAATATGCTCTTTATTTCTTCATCAGAGTAGTCGAACAACAAAGTGCCTTCAGAATAGGAGTGGGCACACTTTTCGAGACTGTACGGATCTGACAAACAAAATCTGCATTGGAATTCGTCCCAGGAGGTGTCCCAGGCGACCTACTCAGAAATAGGTCGACTTTATACTTAAAAATTGCAGAATTTCGAGGGGATTCCAAATATGCTATCTGTTTCATCATCAAAGTAGTCGAACAGAAAAGTGCCTCCAGAGCCCATTTGCGCGAGCCAAGCATACTCGAGTTTACAGTCAAAAGTTGCAGAATGACGTTTTCCAACCACCTATGATGTTTGTTTCTACCCAGAATTGCAGATCGAAAAGTTGGTTTTTGAGAGCTCTTATGTAAGCCTTTTCTTTGTAATTTTTAAGCATTTGAAATTAATTAAAGAGCAGTCGCACTGTTAGAGTGGACCCAGAAACGTAGCCAGGAAGTCTGATGAACTCCGTTACCAATTCTTGTTCATAGATGGTTTGTTTACATGTTTATGTGCTCATATGCTTGATGGATATTCTTTAATTTTGCATTACAAAGATGGTTAACGGTTAAAAAATTTCACATGCAAATAATGGTTAAAAGATCTTGAATTTTAAATCAAGTTAAATTTCAGATCAAGTTGGTATCAGAGCGAGGTTAACCATTTGTTTTGTGAGTTGATGTTAACAAGATCCAAGCTTCAACGTGGTGAAGGAGAACTTGAAGAGTTCGATCCAGAGATTGGATCAAGAAGAGGAAGGATGTCTTCACCAAAAGGAGAAGAAACAGCTTCTTCTATCCCTTCTGAAGGGGAATTTCTGAAAGCTTTCATGAGAATGCAAACGATGGTAGAGGAGCTCTATTTTCATGAGGATGCAAATGATGGTAGAGGAGCCCTATCAAGATCGAAAGAAAGGTGAACAAGGTGGACCATCTCATACAGAAGGTAAAAAAAAGGAGGTGGTGAAGAACCCCCTAAAACCCCACCAACTTCTCCATCTCTTGATGGTTCTATTCTTCTCCATTTGAAAAACTAAAACAAAAGTTGATCATAACAGGTAATTAAAGCTTGATATTAAGCTTGAATTACCTATGTATAATGGAGAGCTTAATGTTGAATAATTGGACAATTGGATCCGTCAATTTGAAGCTTATTGTAGGATTCAAAAGTTTATTAAAGATGATGTTAAAATTCAGTTAGCTTCTCTCCGACTTGGAGGGAACTGCTCTCATTTGGTGGGAGATCATATCTCAAGAGGATCTTGCCACAAAGGCAAAATCAAGCTCTCTTGGTATGAGTTCATTTTAGCACTTAAAAGCAATTTTTATCCATTAGGGTATATGCGACAAGCTATGATGGATTGGCAGAATTTAAGACAAAGTAAAGGACAAAGTGTGCAAGAATACACACAAGAATTTTGGAAAAGAGCATTGATACTTGGTATACCTCTACACTCTCAAGAAACTTTTCTCAAATATATAGGAGGATTGCATACTTATTTACGCCATATGATATTGATGTTTAATCCAACTAACCTGGACGAGGTGTGTGTTCAAGCAACCTACATTGAGTCAAAAGGAAGAGTGTTCATGATGTTTCTTCAGCTGAACTCATCAAGGCAAAAGAAGGCAAGGGAAAGCAGTTAAACATGCACCTACAATGAAGAAGGGTGATGAGAGACCTACATGCTCGCATTGTCAAAAGCAAGGGCATGAAGAGGCAAAGTGTTTGAAGCTACATCCTAAAATGAAACCAAAGTGGTTTAAAGATCAGAAGGGGAAGAAAACAATTACTGCTATATCAAGTATGATCTTGGATCGACCTCGAGGACTAAACAAAGATAACAATCAGAGGTGTGAAAGGTAAATTCCATTGTTGATAATGATGTTAACATTGGTTTTTCATGTGCTTCTACTTCTAAAGATGATGACAATCTAAGGATAGAAAGAGGAATGCATTATTTCATATAAGAGTGATTACAAAACAAACAAAGGTTGACACACTCATAGATAGTGGATCTCAAGAATTCCTATTTCAAGAAGTAGCTAAGCACTGGGATTAACAATGAAACCAGCCACAAGCAACCCTTTAGCCACTAGGCTCTGCATGTAAAGATAAAAGATTACAAGTAACACAACAATGTGATCTAAAGTTTGCAATTACATCTAGTTTGTAGATGAGGTTGAATTTGATGTGGTCCCATTAGATATCCGTGGAATTGTGTTGCAGTCCGCACTTTATATGATCGGTGCTTATCTCTATCGAGAACATAATCAAAGATCACTTGTTTAAATAAGGAATTGAGTACATAGTGCATTCACATTCATTCCAAAATGACAAATCATTGGGCACTACAGAACAATTAAAAAAGGTTGTTAATGCAAGTCGGAATCTGGCACTTATGTCTATATAATGTAAGGAAGAAAAGAATCATAAGCATGAAAAGAAGTGCATTTCACCAATGCACCCGCTTTTGCTGATAAGGTTTCATGGTTAAAAGTCAAAGATGGTTCGTACACCCTTTCACATGTCTAATGTTTATATTCATCTTATTACTCATCAGCAATATGTGGTTGGGTTCGAGTTCGACAATGTTGAATGAAAATGCATTAAGAATGATTAATGTATTTAACAATATCAGTGACGTGTTGATTGTTGTATTGTTGAATCAGATGTACAGGTTCCAGGAAAAATGAATAGGTGATATAGGACAAGTGAGACAAACATGTCCTCACTTATTTTTTCAATGATTTCATGCTTTTTTTTTGGTCCAAAAGCTTCTCAGTTGGGAGGTGGGATCCAGATCCAAAACCGCTTGAAAATACTCAAATGCAAAGGATATTCAGAATGACCGTAAGTCTCGTATGGGTCCTGTGCTCTCAAAAATGCTTAAAAATAAAGTTCACACTGATGAAACCAACGCCATTACATCCGGATCATTCTCTCGACTATATTTATTTTCTTCAAATCTGAGCTCAGAGTGAAGAAGTTATGACACTCTGAAGTTTTTTCAAAAACAACGACAAAAAGTCAAACAAGGAGCTGCCGCATCGATGATTATCACAGTATGTGATGCTAACATCAATCTGGACACGTGGCAGTCAGAGGGAGGATGATGTCATTCGTGATGACGATGGTTGTCACAGGACACGCGGGCGCCATGCTGTGCGACACGCGGGTGGTCGCATGTGTGATGACGCCAGGTACATGGCGCCGCATGTGGACATAAAGGGCAAGGTCGATAGTGGATGATGTCGGCACGATGATGACGCCACAGACATGGCGTGTCGTGACAGATGATGATGTCGCCAGGTGACACGCGGCGTATCGCACGGGATGATGATGTCAAGAAGGCATGGTATCGGGACGAGAGGTCAGACACGGGCTCCAATCGTATAGCGCCACGGTCTCTTCTAGAAGCCCAGCCATGGATTCAACCAACTCCGCTGCTACTACCAACTGGAGGTTTGCTAAATTTGTTGAACTAGTTAGCGGCTCTGCTTATTTATATGGGCACGCAAAACGAGGCAAGGGAGTTATGACGCCGCGACCGGGTATCCGTGCTTTAAATCGTCCTGCGCGACCGCCCGTAAATAGGTCGACTTTATGCTCAAAAGTTGCAGAATTTCGAGGATTCCAAATATGTTCTTTTGTTTCTTCATCGAGAACAACAGCCAAAGTGCCTTTTAGAAGAGGAGGGCACGGCTTTCGAATATATGGATCCTACGCATGTGACCAAGATTGGAATTAGTCTCAAAAGAGGTGTCCGTGGACCTCACCGTAAATACGACTTTATACTTAAAAAGCTGCAGAATTTGAGGGATTCCAACATGCTATATGTTTCTGGCCATCATAGTAACCTAACGTAGTGCGCTCCAAAGCCCATTTGAGCGAAGCTAAGCATACCTGAAGCATAGTCAAAAGTTGCAAGAATGATCGCTTACGTACCCACCTATGATGTCTATTTCGTAATTGCAAATCGGAAAGTTGGTTTTTGAGAGCTCTTATGTAAGCCTTTTCTTGTAATTTTTGGGCATTTAGTACCTAAAAGAGCGCCGCATCTATTGGAGTGGACCCTAGACGAAGCTGAAGTCCGTGAACTCCGCTACCAATTTTTGTTCATAGATGGTTTGTTTACATGTTTATGTGCTCATATGCTTGATGGATATTCTTTAATTTTGCATTACAAGATGGTTAACAGTGAAAAATTTCACATGCAAATAATGGTTAAAAGATTTTGAATTTTAGATCAAGCAAATTGTGATCATGGAGGTTGCCCCTCAAGAGGCAAGGAACATCGTCATATCAATAAAGGTATAGTTTTGGTGTTTTGGCTTCATCTATTGTGTTGTTTCACTACTATTCTCCTCAGAGTATTTTTGTTTCATGCCATTATAATAGATTTGGTACCTAACAAGTGGTATCGTGCACTTTCCGTGGCAAAAATTGTGGATTAATTTTTTTCACCGTAAAGATGTATTCTGGCATCTCAAAGCTACAAAGATTTGTCATTCACCGCATAAATCCATGCCACGGGGAAGCATACATGCAAGAACCAAGTGGTACTACGCGCACATTGTTGGCCACTTTGTAACTCCATGTTGGTACTCCTTCAAAATGGTAGCGCATCAAACACTGCCCGTGATAATGACGCACTTAGATATCTTGAAGTCCTCCTCTCAGATAAACCAATTGGTCGCCTGATTGTTATAGTGCCACCAGGAAAAAAACTCGAGAAGATACTCTCAAGTACCAGGTAGTCAAGTAGTACTTACTAAGGGTACGGACTATCCTCCTTATTTTTTTCCCTCAGATATTGGCCCAAGTACTACTATTGTACCCCGCACGATATCGAGTTATAGCACAGGGCAAAACCCTTGTCTATAGAAACCCTAAATACCCTAACCTGGGACAAACAAGTCGCATTGTGACAATATCTTTGGCCGTGTAATCGCATCTTCTCGCGATTTTGCTAAATTCCTACACATTTTTTTTTTTTTTTCACCTTTATTTGAGACCTATCTCATTGGGTTATTCAGGTCAAAGTATAACTCCGCAAGAGTCTTCATCCTATTGGCACCATTATTTGAAACCTATCACATTGTATTCCTCTCTTTTCCATGATCGTTAATCATACCTATCATTTTTAGCAAAAATTTGTGGACGCTGACTTTCCTTCCCGACACCCCTATTGGGCATCTATCCCATTGACTTCCTATCTTTGCACTGATCGTAGTGGTAACAATCACCGCAATTGCTTCGTATGTCCCATTTTTTCCCCGTCCATCCCCATGGCCTACACTGCGAAATCCAAGATTGGGAACAACGCCTCACTACCTTGGAAAAATCTAATGACCAAACCCGGCGATATTCCCTTCCACTGTCAAGTATTGTAACATCAACTCCCCGGGCTTACTCCACTCGTTACTTCTCCCACAACCATCACCAATTTATTGCCACATGTCAAGAATGTCGACGCAAAGGAACAATTTGGATCGCTTTGTTTTGAGCCCACCCTTTATCCTTTCTTCTTCCACACCTTATAACCTCGATGGTCCCCGATCCTCCCAAATAACCTCTTTCTCCTACAAATTTCAGTGATTCCTTACATCTTCCTAGAGCGGAGGTGAACAAATTTGATGGCTCGATCCCACAGCCGGGTCACTCAAATGGAACACTATTTCTTTTTGTATGACATTACAGATGACTTAGCAAAACAAAAGGCATGGTGTTCTCCATCTAGAACTTTAACGCTGGCAATGGTGGAAAATGGAAAAAAATGCTTTCCATGGGTATGTGGCTTGGACACAATTTGTTGCGGAACTTTATGAACGCTTTGACACCGACACCCACTCATTTAGGCCATTTGACAAAGTTTGTTCAATCCGCAAAATGAAGACTTTATAGTTGCTTTATGATTGGTTTTTCCACACGTAAGCATGTCCGGGATGCTTTTTTCCGAGAATGTTTTATCAAGGCCTCATGATCTAGATTCGGGTTCATGTCCTCATGGCTCTACCGAGTTGGGTGGAATTCCACAAAATGAGCTAATGAAGAACAAGAAGTTGTCTCTTCTCAAACCAAAACCCTCATTTATTCCCACCCTCAAACTAGTGACTCCTAATTCTACTTCCACTCCCCTAAAGATCCGCCAGAATTGACCAGTATTAAAATGGTTGAAACGCCAACTCAAAGGCCTTTTGTTATAATTGTAGATGACAAATATTTTCCTGACACAAGTGTAAGGAACAAAATCTTTTATGGCCATCCTAAGGATGTTGTTGAAGAAGATGTTGAGGCTCCCCATGTGGCTTCTAGAAGTCAATTTGACTACTCCATTACCTACTCCACCTTCCGAATTCCTCCCGGTTGAACCAAGCAATCATTTCCCTTAATGATCTCACTTGCTTCTCTGATCCCCAAACCCTTAACCTAATTGGTTACATTAAGCATAAAAAATTCATCATCCCGGTTGGACATGCCATGTTATCTATAATTTTATTCATCACCACATTGCCCAAGAAACTAATTGTTATATCCGTAGTCAATAATTTTCAAATCATGATTGCCAATGTTGGGTCCATCAAATGTGGGGTGCGCTAGAAAATGTGTGTCTCAAATTGGTCACACATCATGAAATCTCATATGTTTGTTATCTACATGGGTGGTTACAGACATTGTGTTGGGTGTTGAATGGCTCAACTTTGCATCCCATTCTCATGGATTTTAAGAATTAACCATAATCTGGCAACCGTGGAGAGTTGCTAAGATAAGTTCCAAGGCCTCCTCACAAAGAAGTTCCCTCTCGAGATTATCGGGCCTCATCGCATGGAAAACTCCTAAAAAAGGTCATTCGACATTATTGCACAACTCCACACCATTCACACCCATCGTAGATACCCTATGTGTTGTCCACATCATCCATCATCTCCAAACATCAAGTTGTTTTTTTCACTCCTCAATGACTCTCTCCTTCCTGGTGTTCATGATCATTCCATCCCCTTGTCCCCTGTTCTTCCTCCTGTTCATCCCTATCGCTATTCCTCGTCTTAAATGAAATTGAGATAATTCTGTTCAAGAACCATCACCTACAGGAATTATCTATCTTTAGTATGAGCCCACGCCTTCTCATCGTGGGTCATGGTACTTTGAGAAAGAAGGTTCTACGCATGTGTCCTGACTTTCACGCCTCAACAAACTCACCATCAAAGATAAATTTCTCATTCCCATTAATGATCTCTGAATTAATTGAGTGGTGTTCATTTTACTAAACTTGATCTTCGCTCTAGCTTACCACCAACTATGTATGAAAGAAATAGACATTCCTAAAACTGCTTCAAAATCATGAGGGCACTATGAGTTTTTGGTCATGCCTTTATGTGTGTAATGCGCCCTCTACTTTCCAAAGCCTCATGAATCATGTCTTCGCCCTTTTCTATCATTTTGTATTAGTTTTCTTTGGATGATATTCTCATCTAGTAAAACCTGACAACCCATCTTACTCATGTGGATCAAGTCTTCTACATTTAATCTCTTAGCACCAACTCTTCCTTAACAATCTAAATGTGTTTTTGGAGCCTTGGAAGTCGAAAGTACTTGGGTCATATTGTTGGCAAGACATGTGTCAAGGTGGATCCTAAGATGATTGAAGCTATGAAGGATTGGCCTCTACCCCAAGACTCTCAAAAAGATTGTAGTGGTTTCATGGGGTTAATGACTATTATGGCAAGCTTGATAAGAATTATGGAAAGGTTGTGATTTCTCACTACTCTCGTTAAAAAGAAATCTTCCACTTGGACTCTAGCCACTACCCAAGCTTTTCAAACCTTCAATACATCCATGTGCACCACTTTGGTTATGGCCCTTCCCAACTTCAAAAAAGACTTTTTTCCTAGAATGTCATGCTTCTGGGAGAGGAATTGGAGCAGTCCTTATGCAAGATGGTCGGCCTTTGGCCTTTACCAACAAACAACTGTCAGAGCGACATTTGGGCCAATCAATCTATGAAAAGGAAATGTTGGCTATTCTGCATGCAGTAGATCTTTGGTGCCCTTATCTATTGGGGCAACGCTTCCAAATTAAGACAGATCATCAAAGCCTCAAGTATTTTCTGGAGCAATGACCTTCCTCCCCGGAGCAACAAAAATGGGTGACTGAGCTCTTTGGATATGATTATGAGATCATTAACAAGAAAGGCAAAGAAAATATGGTTATTGATGCTCTTTCAAGAAAATATGAAGATGAAGGGTCCATTTTTTCCCTCTCCTTCATTGTACCAGATTGGCTCCAATCTGTTCAACAGGAATGGCTACAAGATCCCAAAATTTTGCATATGATCCAACAATTGCAAGTCAATTTTCCAGTTTCCCCCAGGTACTCTTGGCACAATGATGAGCTTCGCTACAAAGGTCGTTTGTATTTAAGTAAACAGTCACAACTTAAATCCATGGTATTTTCTGAGCTTCATGCTACACCCACAGTTGGGCACTCAGGGTTTACCAAAACCTATGACCGGGTCAAACATTCTTTTTTCTAGGATAGTATGAAACAGGACGTTTTCACTTTTGTGGCAGAATGTGATGTTTTTCAACACAACAAGGGTGAAACAGTGAAAGCTCCTGGCACACTACAACTGCTTTCAATTCCACCCACTATTTAGAGGGACATCTCTATGGATTTTATTGTGGGATTACCTAAATCGAGCAATAAGTTAGTCATTATGGTGGTCATTGATCGTCTTTCCAAGTATGCTCATTTATGTGCTCTTCAACACCCATTTACTGCCTCCATTGTGGCTCAACTTTTCATGGATCATGTCTTCAAACTTCATGGCATGCCTCATTTGATTGTTTCTGATCGAGATCCCACTTTCACCAGCAATTTTTGGCAAGAATTGTTCATGCTACAGGGCACCCAATTGCATCTCAACGTAGCCTATCATCCCCAGACTGATGGTCAAACTGAAGTTGTCAACAAGTGTTTGGAGACATATTTGAGGTGTTTTGCATCTGAAAGGCAAAATCAGTGGGCTCAATGGTTAGCACTAGCGGAATGGTGGTACAACAATTTTTACCATACAACTACACACATGACTCCTTTTGAAGCAGTATGTGGACAAAATCCACCTTCAGTTCTCTCATACATGTTAGGTGTCTTGAAGGTCCAAGCGGTTGATCAAACACTTACAGTTCGAGAGGCTAGTATCCGTACCCTCAAAGAGAATTTGGCCACGGCTCAAAATCGCATGAAGCAACAAGCAGATCAAGGTCGCTCCGAACGTCAATTTGTTGAAGGTGACCAGGTGTTTCTTCGACTACAACCTTATAAGAAAACTTCACTCAAGGCCGACCATTGTCAGAAATTGGCACCCAAATTGTATGGTCTTTATATAGTTCTCAAGCACGTGGGACAGGTGGCCTATCGGTTAGTTTTGCCCAGTCATTCTAAGCTCCATCCTATTTTTCATGTCTCCTGCTTAAAGAAGGTGATTGAAACTAAGTGTCAAACTCAAACCAACCTTCCTGAATTGGATGAAGAATGATCCATCTGATTGCAGCCACAAATCATTTTGGACCGGCGTGAGCATAATCTTCGGCGGCGCACCATCAAGGAAGTGTTAGTCCAGTGGAAAGATACAACTCCAGCAGATGCCACCTGGGAGCCAGCTACCATTCTGCAGCAATTTCCTCATCTCAAGCCTTGACGACAAGGTTGTTTTTAATGGGGAGGGCATGTTAGGGACCTATCCTCCCTTACCCCTCACATAGGTAGAATAATATACTTACATGTAATAAAGGCCAATATTAATAAGGCCTAGCAATAAGGAAGAATACATCAAATGTAAGAAGACCTAATAGAAGCTTTCGCTTCTAGAAGGATCTTCCTCTAGATTGTTCTTTTGGAATGATAGATTTAGTATAAATAGGAACAAAGGGTATGAGAAGTTTTGTCTTGAAAATTATTGTAATAGAGTGTTGCTCTGCTAGAGGTTGCCCCCTCGAAGAGGCAAGTGAACATTGTTTCCTATCAATAAAGGTATTATTTGGTGTTGGGGTTTCATCTATTGTGTTGTTCCGATGTTATTCTCTGCAACATTTATGTTTCATGCTATTATAATAGATTTGGTACTTTACACAAATGCACCAGTAATCTTTATGTGTATGATGAATGGAGTGTTCAGAGAGTATCTGGACAAGTTTGTAATTGTTTTCTTGGATGATATACTCATCTATTCATATTGATAGAAGAGGATCATGGGCAACACTTAAGGACAATGCTATAAGCATTGAGGGAGCATCAATTGTATGCCAAGTTAAGCAAGTGCTCATTTTATCAGAGGCAAATTCATTATTTGGACCATATTATTTAAGAAGAAGGGATAGTAGTTGATCCTGAGAAGATAGAAACCATTAGAGGATGGTCAGCTCCAAAGAATGTTACAAAGGTCAAATCATTCATGAGACTTACAAGTTATTATAGAAGATTTATTAAAGGCTTTTCAAAGATTGCACATCCAATTATTTATTTGCAAAAAAGGGATGTGAAATTCAAATGGACTTTAGAATGTGATGAAAGCTTTCATCACTTGAAGAATATACTAACAAGTGCACCAAAATTGAACATTGTTGACCCAAAAGAGAATTTCATTGTCTGCACAGATGCATGCAAGGAAGGGATTGGCGGAGTCCTTACAAAAATGGGCATGTGGTATGCCATGAATCAAAGAAGTTGAAAGAACATGAGAGGAACTATGCCACATGAATTAAAGTTGGCAATCATAGCTTATGTCTTAAATATGTGGAGGCATTATCTCATGGGAAATAAATTCGAGTTGAGAACATATCATAGTGGTCTAAAAGATTTGTTTAGATAGCCAACATTGAATGCCAAACAAGTTAGATGATTGGAATTCCTTAGTGAGTACAATTTTGATATAAAGCATATCAAGAGAAAGGAAAATAAAATGGTTGATGCACTCAACAGGAGAGTGTGTGAGATGCACGCTACAGCCATTAGCATATACAGGTTTGATTTACCTAAAAAAAAAAAACAATATTTGGAAGCTGCAAATTCAAATTAGCACTATTTACAAGTACATAAATTATTACAAGAAGATAATTTTCAATAGAGATTTAAAGATTGTGAATTGAAAGAGGATGGAGTCCTCATGTACAAAGACAAAGTATATGTGCATAAATTTGAAGAGATGAAAAAATTAGTGTTAAGATAAATGCATAATGTGCCTTATGTTGGGCACCCAGGATATCGGAAAACCATTTCAGTTGTAAAGAGCCAATACTTTTGGCCAAGCATGAAGAAAGACGTGATTGATTATATAGTCAAATGTCTAGAGTGTCAAAAGGTAAATGATGATCATAGATATCTAGTTGGATTTGCTACAACCATTGTCCATTCATGAGTGAAAATGGAAGTTGTTATAATTGATTTCATTACTAAACTATACAGGACTGTAAGGTAACATGATAGTGGTGGATAAATTAACTAACGCTGCCAATTTTACTCCAGTGAAGCAAACTCACAAGGCAGCCAACATTTAGGAGATTTACATGACAAAAATTGTCAAGCTACATGGTGCGCCTAAGGCAATTGTTTCTGATAGAAATCCCAAATTCACATCAAATTTCTAAAATAGATTATTTTAAAATTTTGCGATAAATTTAAATTTTAGCACAACATATCACCCAAAGTTAGATGGAAAAATAGAGAGGGATAATCAAGTGATTGGGGATATGTTGAGGATGTATGTGATGGATAATTCATCAAAATGGAAAGACTATATGCATTAGTGGAATTTACTTATAATAATGGGTATTGTGCATCTCTTTGAAGATGAGCTCATTTGAAGCATTGTATGGTGAAAGGTGTAAGACACATGTGAGTTGGAACAACCTAATTGATAGAGCCATTATTGGGCCAGAGTTTCTTAAATAAATGGAAGAGCAGATAGTGAAAATAAAACAAAATTTAAAGGTTGCACAAGACAAGTGGAAAAGTTATGCAGACAAGGACCGAACACACAGAGAATTCAGAGTGGGCAAGCATGTCTTCTTAAAAGTGAAGGCTAAAAAGAGTTTATTGAGATTGGGAAGCTTCCCAAAACTAGCAACAAGATATTGTGGACCATTTGAAATCCTAGAGAGGATTGGTCCTGTTGCATACATGTTTGCACTGCTTGCATCCATGTGCATTCATAATGTGTTTCATGTGTCTTTTCTTAAAAAGTATGTGACTGATGCTAACCATGTAATTGATTGTATTGTATCTAGGTGGAGCACAAGAGTGACTTCTAGGTCCAACCAGTGCATATATTGGACAGGAAGATCAAGGTGTTCTAGAATCGAGCCATAGGATTGGTAAAGGTTCAGTGGACCTGCTACAATCCTGAAGATGCTACATGGGAGCATGAGGATTCCATGCGAGAAGAGTACCCTTGGATTTTTGAAAAAAAATTAATATTTTTTATTGTACATTTATATATAATGCACAAAAGACAATGCATAAATAAGGGGGAGGGAAATGTAATACCCTCAGGTTGTAAATGTACATATGTTTTTATAAATTGGTGAGCAAGTATGGTTTTTGGGCCAGAGTGCTTGTGTATATATGTTTTGCGTCGGAGTGCCTGTATATATATGTTTTGGGCCAAAGTGCCTATGTGATAGCAGGTTGGTGTCCCTGTATGATGGAAGGTCGGTGAACCTGACATTGTAAATTGTAATTACACTCGGATATATTAATAAAATACATCATTGTTGTGAACTCATCTCCCCAAATCAAGGTGGCTTCATGCAAGATCGGCAAATTGTGGAAAATATAGTTCTTATCCAAGAGGCGATTCACACAAGTTATTGGGCCCAAAGGAAAAGGTATGGTAGTAAACTTAACTATAGCCAATGCATTTGATCTTGTCAAGAACTCCTTTCTTTTTTAGGTGATGGAACGTTTTGGATTTAGCCCAACTTTCACAAGATGGATCTCAGCTTGTATCAACAACCCATGGATCACCTTTCTAGTAAATGGCAGACCTTCAACATTCTTTCAAGTAAGCAGAGGTCTCCGCCAAGGTTGTCCCTTTTCACCTCTTATTTTCATCATTGTGGTTGAAGCTCTTAGCAGAAAGCTCGAGCAAGAGTGTGAGATTGGGAACCTCCTCAATCTTCAAATTGTCCAAGGAGTAAACAATATGAACCACTGGCAATTTATGGACAACACTCTTCTTTTAGGGGGCACCTCAATCACCATTGCTTCTCAATTTAAAATTATCCTGGACTCCTTTCTCGATGCCTCGGGTGGAGATGTCAACGATAGAAAATGTCAAGTCTTTGGTTGGAATGCTTCATCTCGGAACTTGAGAGCCATAGCTCATGTTTTCCAATTCTCCATAGCAGAAGACTGGTCCTCCTTCAAATACTTAGGGATTCCAATCTCCCTCAAATCCTCCTATTTGCAGGTCTGGCAGCAAATTCTTGAAAAAATCAAGAAGAAATTAACTCACTGGGGCACTCAATGGTTAAATCTAGCTACAAGAGTCATTCTAATCAAAGGTGTTCTATCATCACTTCCCATATATCAAAGCTCTACTCTACTTTCCCCTAAGTGCATCTCCAACCAAATGGCCAAAAGAATCAGAACTTTATTATGGCAAGGAGGGAAAACGACCCACAAAGAATTCCATTTAGTCAATTGGAATCAGTTAACTAGTGAAAAACAGTATGGAGGGTTGGGTGTTAGGGTGCCAACTCTCATGAACTTAGCAATGTGAGCTAAACTGTTTTGGAGATTGATCACTGGGAAACTCACCTGGTGGAAGCAAGCAACTTGGAAAAAACACTTCAGAGGCAACAAGCTCAAGAGTGTCGACTTGCATACAAAAGTGGATTCAGGATCTCCTATCTTCAAACTCCTCCTCGTTGTCAGGGCTCTAATCCATGCCAAACTAAACTGGATTCCAAGGAATGGGCATAGAATCAACCTATGGGACGACCAAATATTGGAATCAGAGAGACGCCCTCTACTCAAGCCTCTTCCCCCTCTTCGTTCATGGATGAATGATCAGAACCTCCTTACCCTTTCTAATCTCTCTTCTTGGACCACTGATGGTTTATGGGACAGTTGGAAGAATGTATCTCCCCCAGAACACCTCCCAACGTTTTTTTATTCCTTTCTTCTTACTCTCCAGGGTTGCGCCCCTAGATATCGGATTTCCAGTTATACTCGAGGATGGGGGAACTCGAGGTATACTGTCAAAAAGGGATATCAGTATCTTGTCGATGCAGAGCTCCTATACCCTCATTCCAGCTTGTGGAAAATGATCTGGCACACAAACGGCATGCCAAAGATAAACTTTTTTTATTAGCTTCTGGTCCATAAAAAAATCCTCACCTCTGAAAACTTGCAGAAAAGAGGAATAAGTGGTCCATCATGGTGTGTTCTTTGCCAAAATTATGAGGAAAGCATTTTCCATATGTTCCTTAAATGCCAGTACACCAAGGAAGATTGGAGATTCACCTTGGGGACATTATCACAATGACTATATTCGCCCACCACAGTCTCTAATTTCTTTATCCACTGGGGGAACCATTACCTCGAGAACTTCACTAGCAAACATGTCCTCAAGTGGTTTTGGGTTGTGCTCCCTAAATATAATTGTTGGAGCATATGGTTAGCTCGAAACAAAAAAAATATTCAAAGGAGAAATCGTCAATCCAATGCAAACGGCAATGAGAGCTTGTGCCCTTCTTTCAGAATACATGAGATCTCGGGTTCAATAGAAATGGAAAAATATGTACACGCAGGAGGCCAATTGGATGTCCCTGTTCCAGCTGACAAATAACCCCCATCCCGCTGTCAACTATTCAAGTATTGTGCCAAAATGGGCCTTACGTTTGTCGAAGGAAGCTTTCAAAGATTGGCAATCTCAACAACAAGATAGCATCCTTTACTTTGATGGAGCATCGTGAAGAAACCCAAGGGCAGTAGGTGTCAAGGGGATAATCAGGCATCCCGAAGGACATACCATTATCAAATATGCATGGGGTCTTGGTGTAATGACCAATAATGAGGTGGAGACTTCCGCCCTCTTTGAAGGCACCAGGCTAGCTCTTTCAAATGGAATTCAAAAGATTACTATATGTGGAGACTCTATGATTCTAATCAGGGCTATCCTCAATCAAAACATCATTGGGGGCAACATTTATAAGGTGTTATTTCACGGATCTTGGCTCTTCTTCGAAAATTTGAAAGCTTCTCTCTGTACCACATTAAGCGAGATCTCAATTCGACTATGGACCAACAAGCAAAGGAAGAAGCTAGCCTAAGGAAAGGAGAAATTAAGATTAATGGGGGCTCTAAACCCCTCCTCATCCCTTGATCTGTTGTTTAAACATGTATTTTCATTGCATTTTGTTGCTAGGATAGTTTATCAAAGTTTATAGCAGCAAGTATGCTCAAATGTATGAGGAGATAGTTTTTTTGTTATCAACTCTGTAGCAACAGACTCGATCAATTTAGAGCTGACTTTTGTATCTATTTTCATTATTGTTTTGCTTCGATGCAACCCCCATTATATATAAAATCCTTTTAGTTTCTTTAAAAAAAATG
Organism: Picea sitchensis; assembly: GCA_010110895.2. Lineage (NCBI taxonomy): Eukaryota > Viridiplantae > Streptophyta > Pinopsida > Pinales > Pinaceae > Picea > Picea sitchensis. The sequence goes on along the minus strand of SNQJ01S0012731.1, from coordinate 11,688 downwards.
CATCATTGTTGTAAACCAAGTCAGACAAGAGAGTATGGGGGGCTAGCACTCCACGAGAGAGAAAATGGGCTAAGAACTTAAGGAAAGGGGCTATGTCAAGGGAGCTTAAGCCCAAGAATATAATAATATATCCCTAAGTCCTAAGTCTTAAGTTATTTTTTTATCCTAAGTGCTTAAGTGGGAGAATGAGTTCTCAACTAGTGGGTGAGTAGTTCTTTGAGCACCAATTGTCAAAAAGAGAACATGCATATTTAAACTCGGATCTATCAAGCATCAAGAGGGATCAAATCTTTCGAGGTGCAAACCTTTAACTTTTCCTCAAGTTTTGCACTCTAAAAAAGGTTTGCACCTCGAGAGATTTGTTCCCTCTCATCGCTTGATAGATCTGAGGTTAACATGGATCTAAGTTGGTTTTAAATACAAGTATACATACTATCTCATTGACAGTTTTGCATTGAATGTTTGACGTAGATTTCATTGGAGGTAAGCATTCAACATGTTAACTTTGAATGCTTTGAGTTCTCAACTAGTGGGTGAGTAGTTCTTTGAGGCACCAATTGTCAAAAAGAGAACATGCATATTTAAACTCGGATCTATCAAGCATCAAGAGGGATCAAATCTTTCGAGGTGCAAACCTTTAACTTTTCCTCAAGTTTTGCACTCAAAAAATGGTTTGCACCTCGAGAGATTTGATCCCTCTCCTCGCTTGATAGATTTGAGGTTAACATGGATCCAAGTTGGTTTTAAATACAAGTATACATAATATCTCGTTGACAGCTTTGCATTGAATGTTTGACGTAGATTTCATTGGAGGTAAGCATTCAACGTGTTAACTTTGAATAACATTTGAATTATATAGCGATATATGGTAATGTTAATTAATAGAATGATAAGGAATTCTACTTCACCTGCACATGGTTGCCTGACGCTTGTGTCTGACGACGATAAGTATTATAAATATCAAAGTAACATTATCATTCTATGTTTGATACTTAAATTAATATATATCTCTTTTAATAGTTGTTAAAAAATTACAATATTAGGTTTGTTTTCACATTGATATACACGTTAAATATATTTATTTTAATCGTTGTTAAAAAATTACAATGTTATGTTTGCTTTAACATTCATATACACGTTAAATATATTTGTTAAAAAATTCATATCCACATTTATTACAAAATTCAAACATAACAAACTTTTTACCATTTCCTATTTCCTTTTTCATCATTGTTAAATACTTTATAATGGTATTTTTCTTTCCTCATAAGATACTTAATGTTTGGAGTAGATTTCGTTGGGAGGTAAGTATTCAACTTGTTAACTTTGAATTAGATAGTGATATAAAAGCCAATAATTAATATGATACTCAACTTATATCTATTGAATGACAGTGGAGTTCAAAAGCGATATAGAGCAGCAAGCAATTAAGAAGAATATACCCAAAAATTCAATCGAATCGCTCAACATCCACTGCAAATTCAATCTCAGAGAAGATACCTAGAAATTGCATCATCATCCACTGAAAATTCAATCTCATAGAAGATACCTAGAAATTGCGTGTCTGTAATTTTTTTAACAGATTTCAAGGTTTTCGGCGATTTTTGGAAGCAGCTCTCAAACTTGGGTAAGAAATCCTAGGGTTTATGGGGATTTTTGCTAAAATCTCCATAAACCTTTCGCTCCTGTGCTGATCCATTCCCTTAGTTACTTGACGTTGTTCGCAATTTCCTCAGTCTGATGTTCGCAAATTCTTCAGTCTGATCTTCTTGAATTTATTCATTGAATTTGATTATATATATATATATATATAGTGTGTGTGTGTGTGTGTGTGTGTGTGCGTGTGTGTTTTAATTGAGTCAACTATAAAAAAAAATGATGTAAAGTTATCTAACATAACACTAATGTGACAACATCTCCCCCATATTGGGTTGTAGAGTGCCTCTCGACGCAAAAATTATTGATTCCATCATTCTTGTTCATATTTACCATTGTTTATTGGGTGTGAGTTGAGGAGCCACTATTACCCTGTTACCTTGTGAACCTTGTGGATCCTAGGTGGATTTTTTTGTACAATTCTCTTTGGGTTGCCTTGGTGAAGGCTAGAGTCCTGGAGGGAGAATTGTTGGGAATAGGTTTATCTGGTTGTGAGGCTTGGAGGGTGCCTAGAGACTCCATTATAGTCGTTGGAGTTCCTAGAGCCGCAGTTTATGAGACTTCATGGTCGGCCTATGTTGGAGGCTTGGAAGGGAAGTGGGACGTCCTGAGAGACTGCGGTGCAGAAAATGGGGTACATTTCCTTGGGTTGTGCAGATTAATGGGGAATGAGAGGTTGTAGGTTGGAACTGTGGATGGAGTTTGGTACCTTGGCCTAGCCATTGTTGGTGCTAACTGTTAGACCATAATTGGCTTAGGTAGCATTTTCCCTGGTGGAGTCATAGCGCCAGCTCGAGGGCGACCTGTTGTTGAGAGTGTTAAAACAACAATGTCTATAGTTGGGTGGAACGTCTAAAGTCTGCAGCCAGTTGGTGCTTTTATAAAAAGATAAGTGTTATGTTATGTGTTTTTATGTCGATTAATGTGTTTATATATGTTTAATGGTGTTATGTTACAATGGTTTATAATTATGCATGGAATTATATGTTGCTAGGACTACATGATCGTTTCATATGCAGGGCATATTAGTATTGTTGGTCTCATAGCCTAAACAAGGGTCTAGGTATGTCATGAATTGGTATTGGACCTTAAAATAAGGTTATAAGAGCCTTAAGAAGGGTTGGAATTGATTAATTAATGGTATCAGAGTATTAATGAGTGAGATTAAAGAATTTTTTAAAATTTCAGTATGTGAAAGTGTTTGGATTTTAGTAACATATGCCCATAAGTGAGTCTGGGGTGTTTTACACCACCAGTGACCAAATGTAACCACCCTCAACAACCTCAACAACCCTCATGTGTGGGTAAAAGAAGCACAATAAATGCATGTCATGGAAGTAATAGTCCAATTGGGCAAGCGATGTTGAAAAACTGATGCATGTAGGTAAATTTAAAAAATTTATAGCATACAACCAACATACCAATACATCTGCATATATGAGGATCATTGAAAGTGAGACAATCACATAGAGAACACAAGTATACCATGTGTAATGTTGCTTTCCAAATAGGAGCTCCAGAGAGGAGGCTTAATGGTCTAAACCGCCCCGTTAGACTATAGCCAGGGCCAAAGAGGGGTAAATAGGGTTACTAGAGGTCACTCCAGTGACAGGTGTTATATTCGGAAAGTGGCAGTGAGCTAAAAAGGGTTAAAAGCACTTTTAAGTCATTAAGAGCTAAAAATAGAAGTCAACAGTAAATTAGAGTTTCAGCAGTGATTTAAGGTTTTGGAAGTCAACAGTGAATTAGGGTTTTAGCATGATTTAGGGTTTTGGAAAGCTATAA
>SNQJ01S0012730.1:136537-158095 GCA_010110895.2 Picea sitchensis | reverse complement strand
TATTTTTATTTATTTATTTATTATATATATCAATTATATATCAAATATATGGTTAACATAAAAAAATAAAATGCATTCCATCTATATATTAATAATGATATATATTTGTGTGATGAAAAGATGATAACCATACTCATATAAGATGAGGCAATGCCATGTATTACAACCCTAGTGTTTAGAGGTAAATAATTATACCAAAGCTTNATTTATTATTTTATTTATTTTTATTTATTTATTTATTATATATATCAATTATATATCAAATATATAGTTAACATTAAAAAATAAAATGCATTCCATCTATATATTAATAATGATATATATTTGTGTGATGAAAAGATGATAACCATACTCATATAAGATGAGGCAATGCCATGTATTACAACCCTAGTGTTTAGAGGTAAATAATTATACCAAAGCTTTCATGGCAGGGAGAGCACAAAAAAATATTAACAAAAATATAAAATAAAACCAAAGCAATAGAAGTAATGGAAATAAAAAGGAAATAATAGGGGAAAAATGATGATAGGAAACCTAACAATCACCATGAATATAAAAAATAAATATGTAAAAATGATAATAAGAAATATACAAATCGTATAAAATTTAGTAAAAAAAAATTCAAACAATTTATTTGAGTACACAAAATGTGTTTTGAAATAAAACTATAACAAGCATTCCCACTTAAACATTTAAAAAAAAAACAGAAATAAAAAAACCTCTACCTTTGAAGAATGTCAAAATCCTCAACATGCAAATTGTACCTATAAAATGAGGTTCATCATTGATTCTAGATCCATATACCATAGAAAATAAGGATGCCAATAACTTACAATTCTAAATAATTGCATACCTTGAAGGACACACTCTAATAATAAACAAGGTCAATTCATATATTTCTGGAAGCATCAAGTGGAAGACATTGATTGAAGTATCTAATATAGAATTGGTAGGATTTGATATATAGAAATGAAAGCATTAAGTTAGAGTAGTTGGTTGATAAGGAAAATAATTGAGACCCATGATTTTCGGCTTTTGTCAAGTACATCCTCTTAGGAAGGATTGATTCTATATTAGACGAGTAGGGACAACTAAAAGATTGAAGAGAGAAGAGAGGGATTTTGGGGTCACATAGATTCATAATCATATTTATTATTTGAGTGTCCGAGGCTAGTTATGTTGAGATATATTCTATATTTTACTAGTTAAAAGTGACTATTTAACGTTCTATTAAGCAATAAATCACCATGTGTATTAATATTCATTTGAAATGTATGCACATATGTAATATACTAAAAATGTTTATACTTATGAAATTGAATCTAACTAACTACATATCATAATCATTCATAGCAAAAAGAAGAATGCCTCATAAAAAAAACTATTCTTAATCTATAACTTGAAGCTTCTAAGATTGATTTTTTAGACATAATTCTACAATCATAGCATTATTTCACAAACATATGAAACATACCTTTTCAAAAAAAAACTACAACAAGAACTGATCCTAAGTGGGAAAAATAGGGGCAAGAATCAAATGATAATGAAGGGTTAAATACTACTATGGCAAGAATAAATCATATAAATAAGGGAAATGATCGAATGATGATGAAGGGTTAAATACTAATATGATAAGAATCATTCATATCATTGCAAAGACACAATTTTTATGATTGATAACTACTTTTAGAATCTAGTTAAAGACTGAAATTTAATATTTATTTTTACCAAATTAATGCAAGGGTAAGACAAATATGTCTTTAATCTAGTGTATCTAGGTAATAAATGAGGTTTGAATGGGTTGTGTTCTCAAACCAAATCTTTTTTATCATCACTGTTAAAATGACGCACAAATTCCTATTCCATTCCCCAACACACCTAGAAATGACTTGTATGCTACTTCACTATTGATTTCTCTATTATTGATTGTTCATAAAAGTACACTATGATTAGTAGCTTGCTTACAATTCACATAGTGTACTTGCATTTGTTAAGTTGTTTGTATACTATTGGAATCCAGATTTTATATTATAGTATAATATGATTGTTTGGAATTACAATATGATGGAAATAGAAGTATGCATATCAATTCCTTGCAACTTTGGGAAATAAGGCTACAATAATATGAAATTTACAAAAAGTGTAGCATGACATGCATTATTTCTATTGTTTCTAGTGTGATTGTATCGATTATTGTCGATATAGATATTGGCAGATAGATTGAATGAGTTTCTTGGAAGAAAAGCACCATATTTTTCATCATTTCTTCATTTTATATGATTTCCTAGTTGTAGGTTACATTTGTCCAATGTATAAAATGAGAGAATATTTATAGAGGGTATTGACCTTTGTATATGTTCTACTTTCCATGACGTATTTGTCATTAGGAAGATGATTTTGTCAAGCACCTTGTTTTTCACATGAAAGTTGTTGTGTAAATTCTTTGAGAAATATGCATATAAATTGATTTTAAATTTGAGAAAATACATTACTATGATATGAAATTCACACAAAGTGTAATAGGCATGAACTATATCATGGTTAATCCTATTTCCTAAGATATATTGACTTCACATTGTTCAATCGGTAAGTTTGTCGAAATGTGGTCAATAAAATATTTTCATGTTCAGTAAAACCTTTTTCCATAGAAAGAAATAATAACTCTATTAAGAAGTAACAAAATTACATTCCTCATATGCTTCATTGGTATGTCATGAGATCATGACATCTCTAAAATAAGCAAAGAAACAATATTCTCTCCCTAATATTCATTTCTATGAGAAATATCAAATGATAACTTCAACATGTCTAACATAGATACCAAAAAAGACCTCATAAAAATATAAGACCTCACATAACATTCACATAACATTATTGATCCTAACTTTTCATAAAGTCCAAAAAATTACTTTGTGAACTCTAGAGAGTATTAAGAAATAAAATATAACCAATTAAAAGGTTACTTGTAAAGTTCAGAAATCCATGACTAAAGAAAAAAATTAGAAAAAACATGACAATAGCTTACAGAAAAGGTGGATGATCAAATCCTAAAATTTTATCCTCCTCATTTGACCATATGTGAAAGTGAGCAACCTCCATGGCCAAACCTACCTTTGATATCTCATCCAAAATAATTTTGTTGGGGGGTATTTTTCGCATGGGTGTACAAATTCAACTTAAGATCCATGGTTATGTATTAATCCCTAGACAAATGGTTTTTAGAGTTACATAATAAACCCAAGACCTGTCCTTGAGGGTTAGCTCAATTGGTCTAGAGCCATACATGAGTTTATCATGCTTGTTGTTGGTCATGGGTTTGAATATCTTGATTCCCTTGGGGTGAGGCCTGATAATCAGGGCCGAGAGTTTACCCCGCTTACGATCCATGGAACATGAGAAGTATTCATAGGGTTTTCGATGAGTACATTTCCTTGGAAAAAAATCCATAGACCCACTTTGTATGATTCAAACCCTAAACTAATCATGATATAAAGAACAAAAATAGGAAACCATCTAATAAAAATGAATACAATAGATGAAATAACACAAATAATTCCATTACCACAATGAGAAGGCCAAAATATTACACTTGGTGGATGAGAATTTTGAAGTTGAATGGGCTCCAAATCCCTTCCTTGGGATGAGTCTTTTGATTCTTTGATGTGCTTATGAATTTCTCCTTGGTTGGTGAGCAAGTTAAATATGATAGAAAATTACAATGAAGAGGAAGAGGTCATGAATATCCTAGTGACATTTCAATAACATAACATTACTAGTGCGAGTGGATGGATAGAGTGATCTCAAGTGCTTTATTTATAGTAGAGTAATGGATAAACTCCCCTTGAAATGGTCATCCTTTTAGTGGTTAAATATGATTAAATCAAGAATAAAAATAACGATTAGTTTTTAGGATGGTGCACATATAACTAAATTCCCATCATACCGATTCAACATATTGATGAGGGATGGAAACAATTAAAATTGCTCATTTTAAGTAGTAACATAGATTTAGGGGATAATATCTATATTGTCCATGTTCACGTTTTGGAGGGTATATTTATGTTGGACAAGTTCACGTTCACGTTTTGGAGGGTATATTGTCCATGTTCACGTTTTGGAGGGTATATTTATGTTGGACAAGTTTGGTTAATTTTAGGTTTTGAATGGGATAATTATGGAAATTTTGAGGTTAGATGATGGTGAAAAGGGGTTGGAAATAGAGGTTATGCATGCCAATAGTGACGTATTTTTGTATGACTACTGAAATTGTTGCAAGCAAACAATTTTGATGTGATAATATATTTCTTGTTGATGTGTGAGGTTAGGAGAAAATCATATGACCAAAATACATCACAATTTATTTACCCAAGTACTAGAAGGACCAAGGAGGGAGTGGAGTGTCCAAGGAAGGAGGACGACCCACAGAAGGGTGAAGGAGAACCACATGTCAAAAAAAATTCAAAAAGGTGACATGCGTACAATATATCAATAGGGACAAGGTGGTCATACCCATGCTTGTCAATATATCTCCATATAATCATACAATGGTGTGCCATGGAGAAAATGGGTTGGTCAATGCGACAAAATGATGCCCCAAGACAATACAAAATGTGGTCATGGTGAATAGGTGTCATTGTACAATACAATGATAGAAGTATCTAGGATAAACATAATGAAGGATACAACTAATATGAATACATGAAATTGATACTCCATAGGAGGGAAAATAAACAACCAAAGGAGCCGTATTGAACAAGAAATGGGCCCCCAAGATTTTAAGTTACATGTCATGAGGGAAGATTAATTTGATGACTCTAAGAATGGTTGGATCGATATTTTCAAATATAATGAACTACAACTAAGGATGAATCACTAAAATATATGTACGAATATCCATGGTGCAAAAACAATATGGAGTCAAGCACGTGATATCGTAGCAATTCTGAGAGCAATGGGACTATCTCAACTTACTCTAAGGTAACCCATCAATGAGGAAAATAGGACTGTGGTACACAATGAAGTAATATTATCCCTTGAAATAAAGGTTTTGGTTTCGATAGGGGGAAGCCCGCTATCACCTAGGATTCAATAAGAGGAACTCCTATTAGCATCAAAAGTACGCCAAATGGAGTTGTATCTATGGAAACAAAGGTTGTGGCTAGAACATGTGGGAAGATACTTAAAGGGAAAATCCCTCCTAAGGGTTGATATAACTCACACATGTCAAAAAATATCTAGAACAAACAACTTGACAACCGAACCATTAAGTGTATGAATCTTAATGATACAATAATGAGCTAGAGTTGAGCATGTGAGAAACAACCAAATCAAATAGCAATGTTGATTCTCCTTGATTTGTTCGAGGTAACCCACCAATGAGGAAGATGGGACCAAGGTACACTTTACTCTAAACCAAACACCTATAATATAGATGTTGAATTCGATAGGGGAAGTCTTATTGGAGTCAAGGACAAAGGGATCCTTGAAAACTAGCATGAGGTAGAAAGTACATGATAATTAACATAGACTAACACTAAGGGATAATGGGAGGGAAAATAGAGATGTACTAATGAATTCCATTGTTCAAATCATAAAGGCAAGGTTGATTTTAAAATGATTCAAAGCATTCCATGGTAATGGTCAATTACCAGGAAAAAATCTATTCAAAGATAAATTAGTAAAATGGGGGGATATCTGGAGGCCAAAATTTTACAACATTAGATGTGAATAAATCATGGAGACAATGATAAAATATAACAATACTTAAGAGTAATTGAATAGACTCAATGGGACACAAGCGTGACTTATCATAGATGCTCTAAACAAGGGAAACAAAGAGACGCTACCACACATGAAACTTGTTCCATAGAAGCACGATACCCTCCTGGTATTTCCAAAGGGGTGTGAGGAGGTTATAAAAAATCAATATGAAGGGATAATGATACCACCAAATAATCTTACCAATTTTTCAAGAGACACAATATCCAAAAGAAATCCTCAGGGGGAAATTGAGTGGATAAATAAGGGGGATGTGAGGGGATAAATGCCCTAGTATGAAACCATATGAATGTAATTTTAGAGGTGAAAACTACAAATGGAAGTGATTAGGGGTAGGGGTATGAGTGATAATATCCTTGAGGGTTGGTGAATGGTGGAATGAAAATGAATAATATTTATATTATGGATGAAGAAGAGGGTTCATGATATATGATAATCCAACAAGTGAGATACTAACCAATAGTGAGGGAGTCTGGATGGTAAGGTTTTCAACATGAAGAGAAAAGATATATGATCCTTAAATTTGGGAAGTAGAATATATGGACTCCCAATCCTAAGGAGGATGCAATAGTAGAGTTGAAAAAATGCAACAAGATTTACTAAACTAGGGCACCCATGTAGGGAGATATTTATCATCAAGTAAATGGTAAATACAAGAAATGGATAGGCTAAACCATATACCTAAACAAGGGTGGTTCTATAGTTGATTCCAAGGGGAATGTATGGGCAATGTAATATACTCAAGGGAATTATGATAAGTGATATTCTAAGTGAAACAAGTTACTTAAATAGGAATTCCATGGTGAATTCTTGCACAAAATTAAACTAATACCAAGTTGTAAAGGTTCTTATGAGAAGAAAACTGGTGCATAAAANTTAGGATCATAGGAACTGGCCCTAGTATCTGCATTACTGTAGCATAGGAAATTGGGGGGGGGGGTTCCTACATTGGTCTAATGTAGGTTTTCATCCCAATATCTAAATTGGAATTGCAATTTGTGGGGCGAAAAGATGTATTAGTGTTGTGTCAAGGATGATTAGGTTAAATATGACTAAAAAAANATGAGGTCACATGAGAAAAAATAAAAACTAGGGATTTTATATAAATGGGGAAAAATTCCCAAATTCAAAATCATTTGCACATGATGAAGTTGGAGAGTGGAGGAAGGAACTTTTTTTTCATGTTTGTTGCAAACACACTAACTAGTGAAATTTAAGTTTGTGAGTTGTAGTTTAGTTCCTTGAATCTCTTCATTATTTTCATTAGTTTAATTTTCTTACATTAGGTCTAGTTTCACCTCAAGGGAGCCTTGGGAAAAAAATTTAGGACCAGTGTAGGAATTGGGGGTGATTCCTACATTAGGATCATAGGAACTGGCCCTAGTATCTGCATTACTGTAGCATAGGAAATTGGGGGGGGGGGTTCCTACATTGGTCTAATGTAGGTTTTCATCCCAATATCTAAATTGGAATTGCAATTTGTGGGGCGAAAAGATGTATTAATGTTGTGTCAAGGATGATTAGGTTAAATATGACTAAAAAAATGTTCTTTTGTGTAGACATGACTAGAATTAGGGTTCTTTGATGTGAGCAAGAGTTTGAACATATTTGAAATTATTTCAGTGGAAACCAAATTGTACAAGGGGCCTTAGCTCAATATGTATTACTCAAGTATATTGAGAAGCCACTGATGAGGGTAGGGGAGGGGTTCCTCTCTTAGATTATTGAGTATTGGGATCTAGAGATGGGGGTATTCATGGTTTAGGGAGAGCCTATAGATTTGACTCTCTAGGATATCTATTTTCTCACTAGAATACCTATGATGGGGGTAGTAGGAGACATTCAAATAATTCTTCCTTGTGGGAGGAGGTTAGAAGAACTGGTGGAGGCCCATGATGGTCTAAATTCCAATGTAAAGGATGGTAAGATCTATACTGCAGATCTAGAGTAGTTGGAGACACGATCCATCACAATGGTATTGGTTCACATAGTGGGGACTCATGCTCTTCATAGTCTATCAATGAGTTTGATGATGATCATTATGAGTGTGATGCATGGGACTTACTATGGGTGGGCCTAGATGTTACTAATGACACTGAGGATATAGTTGACCTCTTTTCATAGAGTGATAGGATGTTATTTTTCTTTTGGTACTTTGATTTGCACACACTTCTTTGATAATATTCCCACCATCCATGCCCATGTATTAAACCGAGATAGAGGTCTTTGGGAGTCAAGGATGTGACTATTAATATGGGGATGGGATGGGGGAATGGGGAATGTGTTTCTCCTATATTTCTTTTCACACTAGGAGCAACTGTTAATTCGCATTCAATATTACTTTTATGAGGGTATTAATTACCAAGGTGATCAAGAGCTTCCCTTACCACCTAGATGGGCATGGGGCCTAGATGGTATGTATTGATATATTTGATTTTATTACATAGAGTAGAATGTTTCAGTATATGATATGGATCATCTACTATATGTGTTTGTAGATATTGTGTTGGTAAGGCCCACAAACCATGCACACCACTAGGGGGTGGGTTGAGCATAATGACTTGGGGTCATTAGGACCAAGGTAGAGGGTTGGACCTGATGTATAAGAGTGTCATATGATCGAGAGTATATGACATCAACTAGACCAATTGTTGTGATGGTTATTATAGCATGAGTGGCATGAGCTAGATGATTTTGATGTAGGGTATTGTACTAGAGTATCATCTGAGTGGTGATCGATTCCAAGGAATACAATGATGGTTATACAATGAGTAAATTTTTTTATCTATGGGGGACATGGTACCCTTGTTTCATGACCCTCCTGATATAATGTTAATGGGGGGAGTGATTATTTATGGATATATGGGAATTATTCCCCCTTTGTTATGTATCATGTGATGATCATGCAATAGTTTTCGAGTGATGGACTCCATGATGAACAATTTTTTATATTTTTGATGATACACACACACACACACACATATATATATATATATATATGTATACACACACACACTAATAATGCATATTTTTGAAATTATATGTGTGATGAAAATGTGAATGTACAATGTTGTTTTTAAATTACATATGATGGTGCTTGGTAGAATAGATGTGAATGCAAAAATTATCTTCATATATATGAATGTGAAAATTTCCAATATAAAATGTTGTTTGAAATGGTATATACACAATTATATTGGCTAATGGGAACATGGATAAATGAAATTGATTCAAATGACCTCACCAAAAGTTAAATTTGTAAGTATTTTCTAAAAAGGAAAGCATTATGCACATGATAAAAATTATTCAATTGCATGAAAATAAGATTGGAATAAAGAAAAACATGAAGGTGATGGATGTGATACTCAAGGGTATCAAATAATAAACCAATCACAACATTGTAGTTGATCTGGTTATTGGTGGCAGATCCAATGCAAATGCCATTGGAGTGGACAATGGAATGCAAAGGGGAAAAAATGGCACAAGTTTGCGAGGAAATATTTAATGTTTAACAACTCACATCGTTGGTGTAATAAATGTAGCAATATTATGAGGGGTATATTTGAATGGTGTAAGAAAAAAAACATATGAGATGAAAATATTACAAAGGGATGTAAAAACCTATATAATATATATACAAGATAAGAGAAAACTCTAAAGGAAAGGATCAGATGTAAAACTTCTTTATGTAGAGCACATTGTGAAGGTTAGGGAGAAGTTTACATTCTAGACCAACAAGTGGATATGCCTCCTTTCATAGACATTGTTTGACAATGTAAGATCCCTACCATAGTGATTCAAACTTTCCTTGACCTAAGATTTCATGATCTTGGTCACACACAAGGACTAGATTCCCTTCATGGAAGACACAAGGGTGAAACTTATTGTCATATTTACTTTTATAAAACTTCTTGGATAATTCAACTATTTGTAAGGTGATACAATGATCTTCATTGGCACAATTCTAAGGGAGTGGTATGAAGGAGAATTTTGATAACTAAATGAAGGGTGGGTATTGGGCACTCAGACAATGAAACTACCTCATTAATTTAGATGAGATGAAAATGAGAAAGCATAGTGGAAGTATTAGAAAACTTCCTATAGGCCCATAATTCTAAGAAGAACGTGTGATGCTATTTGGTCTTTTTCTTATTCACAGTCCACTAAAGCATCGTTTTAATGATTTTAGTGATATCCTCAACTTGTCCATTACCCTATGGATAATAAAAGGATGGATATTGATTCAAAAAACCTAATAGTGAAGCTAGATCAAGCTAACTTTCATCTTCTAAACGACAACCATGGTTAGAAACTGATTTTTTGAGACACCAAATTAAGTAATGATGAAATTGAAAATGAAATGGGCTACAACAGTGGAAATGTTAGTGAATTTTTTCATGGATTCAATGCATTTCATAAAGTAATTGATGACCACAATAATGTATTTATGACCATTGGTCAAGGGAGGGTTACACTCCATGAAATCAATGGCCCATTTAAAAAAAGGTCCGACCTGTGGTGACGATAAGGAAAAATGGAGCTAGAGGAACTTGTGACTTAGGGGCATAAATTTGACAATTAGTAGAATTTTTAGCCACCTTAATAAAATAAGAAAAAAGAGTATGGAAAAAATAACGTACATGAACAATCTTTTGGGAAGTATCCATTTTGGAAAGGTAGCCACCACAAGAACTACTATAGTATGTATCTAAGAACATGAGTAGGATAACGATGAAATAAAGTGTCAACCCCTCATTGATAAATATTTATACCAATTAGGAGATACCAAAGAGCTTGATGATGGATATGTTGTCGATCACCATGGGATAGATAAGGGATACAATTCTAAGTTTGTAAATAAATTAAAATTTCTCCATACCAAGTATTATCAGTGGTTATAGAAAAAAAAAATGGTTTTCTAAAAGGTCATCATTCAAAGGTGGGTATAATGCAGTAATTGCGAGGTTGGAAATAAATGCAACAAGTGATAAGGATTTCTTACTCTTGGGTGTAACAAATTATAAGTCAAATTCCTAAAGGATAATGATACGACGACTATATTTATCGTTGATACCCTACTTAATCAATTTAAATGACATAGGGTTAAAATTTATCGTGACCTTGGTTTTAAGCATCACGATGTAATGACACAAATTCTTAAAAAAAAAAAAACCTCCAAGGCCAGTTTCTTCTCATGATTATAGGATGGTAATGGTACAAATGCGTTCATACAAATGTAATATATGACATGCCTAAAACCATGTATCCCATATTAAACTAATACACTGGTGAAAACAAACGGTGAAACATAAATGTGAAGGATAAAATCCTTTTCAAGGTTGGGAGGGTTGATTAATGGTGTTGAATTGAGGAACACTTTAATGTGTTGAATGATTGTCGAGCCTAGTGATCTCATAGAAAGGGTATATATTATTGTAATAAAAAAATACAAACATGAGTGGTGGTGGTAGCGTTTGGATCAAGTTGATGCAAAAAATTGACTTTACCTTTGAATCTCTACAATTAACACATATTACAAGGTGGGGGGTAGTTCAGTTATGGCATGAACTTTCAAAGGGTCTATAGTAATGCCAACTTTGAAAACAATGAATCCTAATAACTAAACAAATGACACACATAAGATGCACTTAATATTTTTTATGTGAATGCTATACTTTTGACTAAGGAGGAATATAGTACATAAGTTGTGTAAATGCTATGAGTGTAATGTACCTAGTATCCTCCATCAATTTTTTAGGATACAGGGCACTTCCCGACTATCACAATTTTTCCATTTCCATTATTGATATGATACCATAATCCATTATGACCTACTATTGATTAATTAATTCATGCAACATAACAAGAAAGCTTATGTAAATATATTTATTTATAAATAATCCATAACACTTATCTTTCTAGAATTAAACACCAACTAGATGTAGACAAAGGACGTTTCACCCAACCGTAGGCTTGTTTTTTCCTATAATATTTATATGATAAGGAAACCCTTGATTTGAAGCTATGATTCCACTAGGATGAATTTGCTTTTGGATGGTTCTAATCCTCTCACATAGCCCAATTACCAGAATTTCCATAAGTTGTAAAATCTTATAGCGATTCCAATCCACTATCTCTCTTTCCCCTAAACCTGCACAACCCAAGGAATGATATTTCCTTCTCTACCATGAAATCTCTTAGGCTATCCCACTTCCCTCTAGGGATCTACCATAGGTCATCCAAGAAATATTTTTTTGGGGGACTCTAGGAATTCTTAGTTGTAACGAAGTTTCTCAGTGGCAATAATTCATCATTCACATAACATAATTATCACATGGAATTCATAACAACTATATTCCTACTAATACAACTCATAGTGCAAAATGGGCTCTTTCAATATTATTTCAAAAGAATGAATGGAAAAAAGTCCCCTCAATAACCAAAAAAAAATAAAAATGTATTTGCATGTCTCCAACTCACCACTTGGCAAATCACTCCAAGGCAATAAAGGAAAATATATGAGATGAAGGAATTACGATAATATGAGATAAAGGATTTGGTATTAGGAATTTTTTTATTATTAGTTACTTTATCCACTCTTGGTCCCCTAAGCCCCCTTTCATTCCTCTCTCATGGAATCATATCCCTTTCTATAGATGGTGATGTGTTTTTTATTATTAACCTTCAAAGTACAATATTTTATTAAGTTATATCACTTTTCTCTTGTCCATTCATCATATACACAAATATAGATTTCTATTCTAGGGATCAAACTATGGGTTATTACATTCGCCTCTCCCTAAATTTTGCCCATTCCTTAGTGCATATCACCATTATATACAATAGAGTTTACACAAAAATTTCAAATATATGTAGGCATTCCTACCACATTGTATCCTCCAACCCCCATGTTCCTTCTTCCATGTTGTAGTACATTCATTAGACCTTTTCTTGTCCTATAGCATTTTCTGAAGCACTCTATCCATGTTGTCTAGTGTACATAGTAGTTGCACATGGAAGTCTCATTTTGGTTCCATATATAATGTTCTCATCATCACGAGGGTATTATATTATTATGACGCCATGTTAGGTGTTTCTCTTCAAAGATATAATCGTATTATGTATTAGTAAAGGATTCAAGAATAATTTGAAACGCTTGATAAATATCAAGGAAAGAGGAAACAATATGTTGATCATAGTTATGAATTTGATATTTAGGAAAATAAACTATATCTTCTTGAAATTATTCTTGGATATGTTCATAACTAATTTATTTCTTAAATTCATTATCAAAAAATTCCTTGTCTTCTTCACTATGATAAGATTTATGTTCTATTTTAGATTCTTCATTATGACAATGTTAAAAAAGAAGCTCAACTTGATATATTAACCTACAATGATTATGAAATAATGCATGGAAATCCTCTAAAGAAGAAATACTAGCAGGAGGAAGACCTCTAAACCATTTTCAAGCACTCTTTCCAAAGACATCATGAAAAGCTTCATTAATACATCTTCATGAACAATACCTAACATATTCATACAATAATGAAAGTCTTGTAAATGTTGTCTAGGGATATCATCGTCATCTTCTCCAAACTGAGGAAGACATTTACCCCATATCTTAATATTAGGAATATCATTAGGAAAACCAAGTATAACAAAAAAATCAAAAGGAGCACACCTCACAACTACTATGGAAGTAATTGTGTTTGCCATTGAAACTTTGTGGAGTCGCCAGGGTAAAACTTTAACTGATAAATTTTAATTAAAGAACCAAACACCTATTGTTTTTCTCATGTTCACCACTAAGAGTCAGAACTTCTCTTTGTTGCACCCTAGGGAAAAAAAACTTTCCGAACTTCATTCCCTGACAATGGTTCCAAAAAAATGTTGTTCCTCAATATTGCTCCTAGTTAGGGAACATTGTTAAGGCATCCTATGAGGTTTATATAAAACCTTCCCAGTTTAGGATTTCTTGGAAGAATCCATAAGTCGGAGGGGGTAACCCTCAATCAAATGATATTCAATAAATCTCATGTGCATAAAGAAATAAAATAAATATTAAAAGGGGGAAGGTCATGTAAAACATGAATAAACATATGGAAAACAAACTACACAATCCATGAAACCAAAGAGGGCATGATTATCCCTATTTCCCAAGTTATAAAATCAAAAGATGGAAGAAATAAAGAATTACTTTAAATATTAGCATGTAACACTTAAAGTAAAACAGATAGAAGTTAGAAGACTAATGGAGGATGGCAGTCCATTAATATAAATACTTCAAAGAATATGCGTTATCAATTGATATGCATGATATAGTTATCTAAATGTAATTCAAGAAGTCTAAACAATCAATACCAAAGCTATGTCCAACGAAATGTGCACTGGACCATAATTTAAAGATAAAATTTTGATATAAATATTGTTATGCTTACTAAGATAAAGATAAAGGAGACTTCATGAGATATTTAATATCATCCTTGTTAACACATAAGATTGTATGGGTCAAAAAATTCATCTTGGTTATGTTTTTCGAGTCATAAGGTTTATAGGATAATGTCAAGGAGGATTTATGGTTTTCAGAGCCTACAATTTAACCACTTCTCTAAGGATTATGACATACCATCAACTAACAACCTCCTCGAAGTGTGCACGCTATGTTTGAGTTGGCGTTGCGAACTAGTTAAGGAGTAGCATTGGAGGTTAGATAGCTTGCAAGCACACATGTTCAACTTTGATGGAATCTACATCAAGCCCAATTTTACCAGGTACTCCATGAGGTTTTTCATGCTATTTTAAAAACTAAAAGAAGGGTTTTGGATAACTCATCTATTGGCGGTGTGAACTGATCATAAAACCCAAACGATGATGTGTGTTTTTCTAAATTTGTTTGTGGGGGAGATGATAATGACATCGACCTGATGAACAAAATTCAGCCTAACCCATTTTGGCATTTGAAAGATAAAATTAAAGAACCAGTGCACTGCAAATTGGCGCTGCAAACTCTTTGTTTTTCATAGTTGTTGGGTATTCACCTTGTTTGGAGGTTTCCATCTATCAAGGAAGGTTCAAATGGTCTCCCATGAGTTATTTGTACATGAGGGACATGTGTTCCATCTCCATATCAAGAAGAATGACCTGTTTCAAAAGACATTTATCTAATTAGACAAGATCCCCAAAAATAGGAATTTGTTAGGGTTTTGCTGGAATCTTTTGTAACAAGACTCTTAAATGGAGGAGGATCCTATGTAGCTTTTTGGTTTCTACCTCCTTAGGGTAGATAGATATGATTCAATATATATGGAAGTGGATTTTGATAAGGGAGGGGTTCAAGTGATTCTAGATAGGGGAACTTATACTATTTTTTGCAGCCAACTGTGTAAAGTTCCCATGACTATATATATCAGATTCATGACTCTTGGTTAATCAAAGTTCAGCCTCTTTTATTATTACCATATTTTGTATTCAATATTGCTTTGATGTGGATTGTTGGTGAATGTGATTCATCTCCATTACTTGTTCAAATGTTGCAGTAAAGGATTTGTTGTTATGTTTCAAAAATTTCATTTATGTTTCAAAAACATTAATATGAGGTTATTCAAGCCTTGCTTGTTGGTGTATACCTTGTGGAGTGTTGGTGTATACCTTGTGGAGATTTTGTGCTGATATTTAGATATAATTCCCTTAATATTTGTTGCACTTGAGGTTAAATTCTACAAAACTTTTACCAAATTATGGAATCTATTGATGGGTATTAGGCTTGAAATTTAGCAGTCTGAGAGCAACTCCTAGTGCCAACATTTTTTACGTTGTTGCCGGGGACGGATGTGACGAAATCTTCCCTGAGAGAACGACAACGATCAGATCCAACTCTTGATGATAGACAGGAACATGACACAAGCTTGACTACAATCTTCTACCCGGTGACTCCAACTTCATCATAGATAAATCTATGGGTAACTCCTATAGAAATAACAACTGTAATGAAGGCTTTAGAAAAAATATATAAATAAAAATGTAGAACGTGCCAGAAATACATCAAAGCTTTACTCTCTAATGAAATCCCTTAAATTATTTAATACAGCTAAGAAATGGAATTAGATAAACATAAGGAAATTAGAAAATAGAGGGATGAATCCTCTCTGTATATTAAAATTGTGCAGCGAAATTATTATAATCTTCATGTTATTTACAGACTCTCGGTCCAAACCAAAGCTTTCGTTACTTCCACATTCCCCATGAGGCCGCCTCTTTCTAAGTCTCCCACGCTATCTTTTTATCTTCTAAATGTTAAGTTACGGTAACTTAACTTCTTTAATTAACTTCTAAAATAAAAACATTATATTTATTTATATAAATCCTTTGAGTTTATCGAGTTTACTTTATTAGTTGTACCTATTTTATCCAGGTAAATCCCGAGGTGACAAACAATAACGATCAAATTTAGTCAATCAAAAGATATATCTTCGATGTAGGAATATTTATTAGCCTTTACTTGTACATGATTTCTTCTTTCTCGTATTAAATGTAAACTTTGGAATTATACAATATTGCAACCATACTTTTCCTGCACATCCAATCCAACCTTCATAACTTCTTATAAACCTGCACATCAAAACAAGCGTGAGATCAAACAATAATAGAGAAAGATAATTAAAGAGTTTTTTTAGAAGGTAATTGCGTTAGTAAATAATTGCGTTAGATTTCTGCCTTCTTCATCAGATATGGAGTCACTTTCTGCAATCAATTATCTCTTCCTCCTTCCTATTCCATGAGTTGGTACCTGGACAGCTTAATATTTTTGATGGAAAGATTATTCTACGGAAAAAAAAAAAGGATTAGTCAAATATATTCATAGTTTGATAGAAAAAATCCTTAACATCACATACTCACACATAACAAGCATCCCTATAAAACTGTAAATTAGATTTTTCTAGCAGATTTTAATGAAAGGACACTCCCTCTATTTCAAAGCTTATTTATCTATTTACAAATAAAATAAACAAAACCCTAATGTAAGAAAATAAAACTCTAATGCAAGAAAAAAAAATCATAACACAGGAAAATAAATCCTTTCTCTTTCAATATAAATCCAACGATGACTGCAAATATAAGTGAACTGAAAGCAATGAGTTTGGTTATGAAAGATAAAGATAATTTTTTCTCCATTTTCATTTTACTTAGGTGTTTCTTAGGGTAGTCAGACATAATAGGTTAGGCTTGAAGGTCAAATATCTAGTTGTTCTCTGTCTTACTCAAAGAAATGATGGATGGCGTTCATTTACCTATAACATGATCCAATGTATCGAGGTAGGGCTAAGTCTGAGTGGATTTTAATGATGGGGTATACATGTAGAGATACATATGAGCACCCTCTATTGTCTTCCAGTGTTGCTACACTGCCAAAAAACATCCATAGCCTATGGTGTAGTCACCCCGACATCACAGGCCTTGCTCCGCTGCATGCTGAGATGGGGGCAATCAATATGTTTTTAACACAAAGGGATGATGTATGTTAGTGAAGATGAGTTGGATATTCCCATGTAATAAAACATATCTATTTAAATATGTTCATCCCCACAAGCTTAACACTATCTCTCCAAATAGACCAGTTATTATTTAGTGTTATGTGTGGATATGACACTTTGAATAAGTTAAGATGAACAATTTCGAAATTTGACAACCCAACCAACTCCTAGGAAATGATTACAAAAAGAACATGCCTCTCAACCTAATCACGGGGAAAAGTTATCCTTTAAATATGTTTACCAATCTCATCATGACATCATACTAGGGATAAATTCACCAATCAAGGAAATCATTGAAACCAAGACTCTATGATGACGAGAGAGAAAAGATTTATTATATCCGTCATTATATTTTATTTAATTTAAAGTCCTAACTATGTTTAAAAGATAAATTCGAAAATCCTAAAGTATGTAAAATCAAACAACTATACTTTTTGTTTGTTAAAAGATTATTTATGTACATGTATTCCTACCCTAACTATTAAATTAAACAGGTTAGGTATAATGAGTTTTCCAATGTAACCAAGAAATTGTTTTGTTCACAAAAAGAAAACTATGAATTCCTTTGGTCAAAAATAAAATAATGAACTTGCATAATGATGAACAAATCTGAAAACAAATATTATACTTGCAACCCATAAACAATGCATTTGAATGTATGTAAGAATTTTTTGTTTCTAATAGAATCGACTCCAACCAGGCCTTAATTGGATCTTCAAATTTGCTACTATGAATATCTTGGTTCACCGGGATCGTAGATATAGGTATGTTCTCTTTTTGCACATTAAGTGACAAATTTATCCCAGTCATGTATGCCCCTTGTTCATTTATAGCTTGTTAACATCTTTCTTTCCTTTAGAATATGATAGGATGTCTCATTCACTTGCTATACCTTCAAACCTTTTCAATACTTGCCTCAGTTGTATGACTTTGTCTATCTTTAAGCTTTGAAAAATGTTTTCAACATAATCTATTACATAATCATTATATTGTAAACATTCAGGTATACTCTCATTAAGTTTGGTTTTCTCTACGGAATTAATCCCAAAATTGATATCTAAAAGTAAAACATATTTCTTACTATAAGTAATCAACTCCCTGGCTTGGTTGGCACTTACTAGTGCGGTCTTTGACTTCTCTTTATGCATGTTGATGATCCCATACTTGATTATTCATTACTGCTTGGATCTTTGAATGAATATTTCATCCCTCATATATATGGAGGGGATTCCAATAAATACTCCATATATGTCAAGGGGTGCTATGTCCAATTCCACTTCATCAATAAAATCAACTCTTAGAACAAATTTAATATTACATTGTTTTGTTACCTTGATCTTTGCATCATTTTAAAACCATCCCAATGGATATGGTCTAGGATGACCGTGAACCTCCAATCCAATATTTTTCAATAGATATGATTGATATGTAAAATGTTGTTGATAATCCACTGGAACATTTCATCACAACATATCTGATAAATAAAATTGAAATCTACACTATGAAGGTTAAATTCCTTTAGATTCCATAATATTTACTGAATGATTTTCTTCTTATACATGAAATAGATAAAATGTGGAAAATAGAGAACAATAAAATAAAATCACACCATCCAAAAATAAACATAGAATATGACCCAAGAAACCCAATACAGGAGAAAACCCAGCTATAAGGTGAGGTTGCTCTGCTCTCTTTTCTCTAATATAGAAATGATGCATGTACAAAGAAAGAGACATTCTTTGTGGAGTTTCCTTTGACCCATGGCATGTATGGTTGCTACATGATCTACCCTCCTCTATTATTCTCACATAATACCACTCTCATATATTTTTCTCAGCTATGGAACAAGAAATAATGCAAAAGGATGGAACTCGTTCTCCTCCTAATGACACAATATTTAACATAGCACGATAGTTGTCTAGGGATAGGTTTTTGAATTCCTCAACCCTCAATTTTTATAGGGTTTTGGACCTTCTAGAATATTACTAAAATTACATCTGTGGTTAGCCCCATATGCATGATTAATGGGGGTTTACATGGCATCCTCTCGTACCATGGTGGTCAACATGGTAGGTCGATTTGCAAGAGACATAACATTTGCAAACAAACTTTGATTGACACAATGTTTGCATTGTTGGAAAGGTATTGAAGTGTAGAACAGTGTCAGAGGGTCCAAACTATTCTAGGAAAGTTTTAACCCCCCAAAAATTCCATTTCATGCCTCAAAATTCCCTTGGAGCGTTCTAGACCCCAATTTTCCAAACCAGTACCTGCCACTAAAATGGCCTTGCAAACTGATTCCTCCAAAATTTTCCACTATGAAAGGATTGAGATAGATGAAAAAAAATATAATGGTCCAATACAAATCATACCTCCCCATTTAGGAAGGATTTTGGTCCCAAAAATATTTATTGAATGAAGTGAGAAAAAATTTCCTCTACCTTCTTCCTAGAGTACTACTTTGCATTTCTTGGAAGTTGTCCTTTCAACCCAATCTTCCAAAGTTCATGTTTCCCTTGTCTTGTAGTTCTAGACTGCTCCTACAAAATTGTGTCCTTTTCTAACTATGCTTGAGCATCTGGTGCTAAGTCCTCTATGGAAGGTAGGACCTGCTCCTCCTCTTGATCCAACATGGAAGGCTCATAGAGTTTGAGATTCTCCAAATTAATTACTGAGTAAAGGTGCATGTATGGGGGTAGACTAAGTCTGTAGGAATTATCTCCCACCTTTTACAATACCTCAAAAGGACCATATCGCAAATACTTGATCTTTTTACTAGGACCATGTAGCCTTTCCTTATTCAACTATAAGCATACTTTGTCTCCCACTCTAAATGTTTTCTTTGTTTTGTGTTGGTCATGTCTAGCCTTGTAATTTTCCTGTGACTTCTTTAGTTTATACTGCACTTGCAATTGGATCTTCTTGATCTTCTAAAAAAAAATTGTGTCTTTAATGAATCTCCCGTGAGGTCCTCCCTCACTCCTCCTTGATTTCCATATACAACATCTAAGGGTGAAGGTGGAAAATACCCAAAGAAAGTTTCAAAAGGTGACTTACCATTAGAAGTGTGGATCGTCATGTTATAATATTGTTGTATATAGATCAATTTTTCATCTCAGGTCTTTATATTCTTCTGATTGTTGTTACACGTCAAAATTACTCAGTTGGATAAGTGTCGCATGTTCCTCTCAATTGTCGTAAGTGTCGCATCTTCCTTACAAATTTCACAAGTGTCGCAAGTTGGTCATAAGTGTCGCAAATGATGTTCGATCATACTGCCATGCCGATGACACTAAGGAGATACTTATAAAATCTCATATGCTTGATTTGAATAAGGAGAACTGGTTTACTGAAGTCAAATGACTCTTAACACCTGAAGAGAGCTCTGAAACAAAGGTTTTGAGGGGGAGCACTCCTCTATATCATCTCTAGAAGCGTTGGAGCTCCCCTACAAGGCTTCAGGGAGCGTTATAACGCTCCCATTCCCCCTCTGAAGGAGCGCTACTCATCTTGAAAGCATTGGCGCTCCCCTAAATCTTACTAGGAAGCGCTACAGCGCTCTGATGCCCCTTCTAAGGGAGCGCTGCCTAATCTGAGGCAGTAGTTGGCCCGTTGAGGAGAATAAGGGGAGTATCTTTCGAGATTAGGAGGCAGTTGTATTCGAATTCTTGGTTTCATCAAGAGATCCCTAATCTAAGGAGGAAGTTTCAAACTTGTTCTAAATATAACTCAAGAGGTTAAGCTCCTCTTAACCTATATAAGCAGCCTCTATGATGGTGGAAAGGGGGAAGAACTATTGGTATGAAACTTATGATATTGAAGAAAACACACAGTCATCCAAAGGAGAGTGATCAGTGAAGCTGATGTTATCCAGGTTGTGGATATTTTAGGCAAGGGTTAGACGAAGAGGACTCGACGAAGCTGTCGCATTCGCATCTATGATTGTAAGTACTGCTGTCGTTATTCTCATCAATATGACACGCTTGGCCTGTTTCTTTCTAGTTTGTGTATAATGTCACACGAACTTATCATTAATTGATAGATCTTTTTTCAAGCTAATATCAATAGAGTAGGAAGTGGTCGTATCTTGTTTTGTCCACAGGATCCAGCGAGAAGCAAAGGATCGAAGCGCAACTAGGAGCGTGCAGGGACAAACGTCGATAAAAAGGTACTTCTGTTATCCTTCCTTCCCATGTGTTAGCTTAGATAGATTTGAAAGGAAGTCAGTGTCCACGTTAAGCATTTT
>SNQJ01S0012730.1:113352-136527 GCA_010110895.2 Picea sitchensis | reverse complement strand
CAGTGTTCAATGGAAGTATCTGCCTCGAGAGTCAGCCATCCCAAGTATCTTGCCTCAAGACCTGTGTCAGTCCATGTCCGTTTGATATGCCAATTACATCTCCATGTCCGTTTCGTGTCGTTGATGGGGGATACATCAAGGCCCTCCCTCGACGAGTTTGTTCCTGTCGACTTCGACACATTATCCGGGAATCAGACTTAGAAACCAGTTAGTACTTAGAGACCTGCATGCCTCAATGGTAGTCCTCCTCACATTCGACAATAGGTTTACATCATTGACCTCTGATCGAATGATTCCACGAATGTTCGACTTCAGCTCATCTATTCACATTCACTGGAATGTACTAAGGTACCTTGGGAATCATTGACATTAATGGTGATCTCCATCGCACTTGTTAACGGTTCACACCATTGACCAATAATCAAGTGGTTTCTGCCATGTTCGACATCAGGACATCTATTCACATGGTCGGATTCGTACCATATTGGGATTGGTAAGAAGACCCTGGGTTGAGCGATCACTTTGATATGTGCTTTTCCCAGGCTACGAAGGAATTTCTATTGGACAAAGAACACATACACTGTTACATAGATCCACTTTCTATTGGTCGTGGCTGTGTCTTGTCATTTCGTAGATCCACTGTGTATTCTTCGTGGCTACGATCAGTCCAAGTCATCAGAGTATAGATCCACATTGTATCTTTGGTGGCTATACCTTTTTTATCAATACAATTATGGATCCGTAATGTATTTTATGTCGACACATATTTGGTTGAGTCTTGATCACCCAAGCATAGGTATGCCTGCCTTGGGTTTTGAATTATGTCATAATACTTGTTGGATGTTTGTGTGCAGATTTTGTCAGGTCCTCCGAGTCTATACCCTTTCTTGGACGTCTGCAAAGTATTTCAGTTATCAGTTGACATCTTCTAACTTCATACTTTGGGGGGCAATCTATTACACGTCAAAATTACTCAGTTGGATAAGTGTCGCATGTTCCTCTCAATTGTCGTAAGTGTCGCATCTTCCTTACAAATTTCGCAAGTGTCGCAAGTTGGTCATAAGTGTCACAAATGATGTTCGAGCATACTGCCATGCCGACAACACTAAGGAGATACGTAGAACATCTCATATGCTTGATTTGAAGAAGGAGAACTGGTTTACTAAAGTCAAATAACTCTTAACACCTGAAGAGAGCTTTGAAATAAAGGTTTTGAGGGGGAGCGCTCCCCTATATCAGCTCTAGAAGCACTGGCGCTCCCCTACAAGGCTTCAGGGAGCGCTATAACGCTCACATTCCCCCTCTGAAGGAGCGCTACTAATCTTGAAAGCAGTGGCGCTCCCCTAAAGCTTATCAGGAAGCGCTATAGCACTCTAATGCCCCTTCTAAGGGAGCGCTGCCTAATCTGAGGCAGTAGTTGGCCCGTTGAGGAGAATAAGGGGAGGATCTTTCGAGATTAGGAGGCAGTTGTATTCAAATTCTTGGTTTCATCAAGAGATCCCTGATCTAAGGAGGAAGTTCCCAACTTGTTCTAAAGATAACTCAAGAGGTTAAGCACCTCTTAACCTATATAAGCAGGCTCTATGATGGTGGAAAGGGGGAAGAACTGCTGGTATGAAACTTATGATCTTGAAGAAAACACACAGTCAACCAAAGGAGAGTGATTAGTGAAGCTGTTGTTATCCAGGTTGTGGATCTTTCAGGCAAGGGTTAGACGAAGAGGACTCGACGAAGCTGTCGCATTCGCATCTACGATTGTAAGTACTGCTGTCGTTATTCTCATCAATATGACACACTTGGCCTGTTTCTTTCTAGTTTGTGTATAATGTCACACGAACTTATCATTAATTGATAGATCTGTTTTCAAGCTAATATCAATAGAGTAGGAAGTGGTCGTATCTTGTTTTGTCCACAGGATCCAGCAAGAAGCAAAGGATCAAAGCGCAACTAGGAGCGTGCAGGGATAAACGTCGATAAAAAGGTACTTCTATTATCCTTCCTTCCCATGTGTTAGATTAGATAGATTTGAAAGGAATTCAGTGTCCACGTTAATCATTTTCTGTCTAGAGTTAGGGTCAAGCTCTTAGAGGCGATCTACCTATCTGCAGGGAGATTTTCCTACAACAATTATAACCCCTCAAAATTTGCACCAAAGTCATGTTGAATACTTCTATCTTCCCATATATATATGGATGTAATGTTGTAGACCTATTCAACTTAGTGTTTATCTTCTCCCACAATGTAGTACAAAATGCACTGAGAAATATGATATCCCTATCTAATATGATGCTCCTTGGTATCCCAAAATTCACCCAGACCTGTTTAAAGAACAAGTTTGTCGCTTCATGTCCCTTGATGGTATTTTTACAAGGTGTGATAATCCACATTTTTCTAAATATATCAAATACCATAAAGAGATAGTCATGTCCCTTCCTGGTCGTAGGTAAACCTCCCATAAAATCCATGGAAATACTTTCCCAAGGTTGAGTGGGTACAAGTAAGGGATGGTATAGACCTTTCTTCCTATTACTAGGATTCCTGGTACAAGAAATTATACATCCTCTCATATACCATGCTACAGATTCTTGCATTTTGTTCTAGTACACATACCTCTGTAAGTTGGAAACTATCTTCCCAACACCAAAATCATGTGTAACTTTGGATATGTGAGCCTCTTCGATAAGATGCAATCGTTCACCTTTATGAACATAGATCTTTTTGATCTTGTATAGTAAACCATTCTGGACATGATATTCAACCTTTCCATCACCTTTTTCTATATGAATTTGGCTATGTAGCCGATGGAACACCTCCTTGAAGTTTGCATCTTCTGTGTATGCCTCTTTATATGCATCATGGGTAAAAGGATCCATGTGCATCAAATTTCCCAAACTTGTAATCTTCGATGTGGGAGGCCATGAAAGCATGTTTTACAATTTATTTGTTCCTTCCCCCTTGCATCAATATTGCTCCCATGATATACCCACTTGCATCTATCTCCACTTCGAAGGGATTTTTCAATTTTTGTAGTTCGAGCACTGGTGCTTGACTGATCTTCATTTCCAGATCATCAAAGGACTTTTGTTGGTTCTTCCCCCATTGGAAACTCTTATCATTGGATGTTATGGCATGGAGTGGTGCAGATACTGTTAAAAATGAAGCTATGTACCTCTATAAGTATTGTTTTTCCCCAACAAAACTTCAAAGTTTAGTGACATTTGTATGAACTGGCCATTTAATGATGGCCTCCATCTTTGTGGGATCTATCTTGAGCTCCCCTCAACCAATCACATACCTCAAATACACCAAACACTACTAAGAAAACTCGTATTTCTCGATATTATCCATTCATTTGTGTTTTTTCAATGTCTCTAACACCTGCATAAGATGTGATATGTGCTCCTCCTAGGTAGTGCTATAAACCAATATATCATCCAAATAAAAAATAAAAACTGAATCTAGATAAGGGTGTAAAACAAAATTAATTAGTATCATAAATATAGTTGGTGCATTGTATAAACCAACCACTCATACATACCTTGCCTTGTATTGAAGGAAGTCTTCTAGGTATCTTCTTCTTTGACTCGTACCTGGTGATATCCTGATTTCAAATCCAAATTAGTGAAGTACTTGACATGTTGCAGTTGGTCCAATAGATCATGGATTTTTGGTAGAGGGTACTAATTCTTTAGGGTAATCTTGTTCTATGTGTTGATTTTAAACTTGCACAATATTTACTGCAAACAAATATTCAGTAAAAGAACATAAAAGATACAATGGAAAATACAAACATTACACATAGATTTTCCCCTGGAAACCCAAACCGGAAAAATCAACATATTCTATATTTTCATTGTGTTACATTTTTTACAATACAATATACATATAGGAGCGAGCGACATCCAAAATCCTAACCCAAATGACCTAGATTAGTCAACAAACCTAATTCCTTAACCGAAAATAGAAAACCATCGACAAAGAAACCATGTGCCGAAAAACCACCTAAATACGTGACACATTTCCCAAGGCAAAACATTTTTGACACTAATACTCATGCAAAGAATATAACACATACCCAACATTCTCCCACTTGTTTTTTTATTTGCATACAGGGGGTTATAGGGTTACATAGTCAACAATCCAGGGCAACAATTCCCATGGATCCTTTACACCAAGAGAACTTTTCAGTGCTCACAGATTTTGTTAATGAATCTGCAACATTCTTCAAATATTCCACCTTCATCAACAATACTTTCTTTTCTTCAACCATGTCTCTCACAAAGTGATATTGATATCGATATGCTTTGTCTTTGAATGATGAACTGGTTTCTTCGCTAGAAAAATTTCACTCTAACTGTCACAATCTATCCTTACAGCTTGTTGTACCAACCCAATACCTGAACACAATATTTGTAACCATACTGCTTCCTTACTTGCATGAGTGGTTTCCATGTATTCAACTTTTGTAGTTCAAAGTGACACTCTAGCCTGTCTTTTGCTCATCCAAATTATTTCTCCTCCAAACATGTTAAACAGATACCCACTTGTAGATATCCTATGATCCAAATATCTAGCCCAGTCTACATCCACAAAGCCATGTATATCCACCACTCTGTCCAATACTGGTCTTCCTTCATAGCACAATACATAGCTAGTAGTGCCACACAAATACCTGAAAACCAATTTTACTATTGTCCAATGATCCTTCCCTGGTTTTGACATATACCTGCTCAAAAATCTCATTGCATGTGCAATGTCTAGTCTAGTACAGACCATTGCATACATCAAACTGCCAATTGCACTTGCATATATAACACGGGACATGTCCTCCTCCTCTTCATGTGTCTTGGGACACTGATCTACATATAACTTTACATCAACAAGAATAGGAACCTTGACCGGTTTACATTCCTGCATATTAAACCTCTGCAATATTGTCTCGACATATTTTCTTTGATTTAACCAAAGTTTCCTCCTTTTCTGATCTCTTTTAATGTCCATGCCAAAAATGAAATTTGAAGCACCGAGATCCTTCATGTCAAATTTAGAGGAAAACTGAGTTTTCACATTTTGGATAATCTCCGTGTTGTTCCCTATCAACAACATGTCATCCACATACAAGACCAAATAAGTCAAGTGATCACCAATTAATTTAAAATACACACAGTGATCCTCTTTGCTTCTTGTGAAGCCAAGTCCCAACACATAAGTATCAAATTTTTGATACCACATCCTTGGTGATTGTTTTAAACCATACATGGACTTTTTCAGCTTGCATACCATCTCCTTCTTTCCCTTCACAACATAACCTTCTGGTTTCTTCATATAGATTTATTCTTCCAGATCCCCATGCAAGAATGTTGTCTTCACATCCATTTGTTCTATTTCAAAATAAAATGCAGTAGTAATAGATAACAAAAATCTTATAAAGGTTAACTTGGCAACAAGAGAAAAAATCTCACCAAAATCAATTCCCTCAACCTGGGAATAACCCTTTGCTACTAACTGAGCTTTGCATTTCTCCACTTTTCCTTCTACATTCAACTTCTTTTTAAATACCCATTTGTTGCCAATAGGATTTCTTCTAGTCAACAAATCCACTAGATCCCAAGCCTCATTCTTATCCAAATATGCCATTTCTTCGTCCATGGCCCTTTTCTAGAGATTTTCATCCTCTGAATCCACTGCCTCCCTGACAGTTCTATGATCATCATCATTAATAGACAAAGAAAAATTTGAATGGAAATCAGATGGATTATACCTTTCCGGTAGCCTTCTTTCTCAAACCGATCTCCTCAATACTAGAGTATGAGGATCTTCTTCATCTGATTCACTTTCTTTTGTAGAGTGTGACTCATCATCTTTTAAATCAAACTCTACTTTCTTTGGTTCTTTCTTACTTGGTTGGAATTCCTATTTAACATCATCCTTCATTTCTCTAAATACCACATCTCGGCTATACACTACCTTCATAGTTTCTAGGTTCCAAAGTTTATAACCTTTCAGACCATCTTTATATCCAATAAAGATACACTTTTTCTCCTTCTTATCTAGGTTACTCATGTTTTCCTTTGGAACATGAACATATGCATCACATCCAAATACCTTGAGATGTGTGAGAGAAGGTTCCTTAACAGTCCATACCTCTTGTGGAGTCTTTTCATCCAACACTAATGAGGGTGATCTGTTGACCAGGTAACATGCAGTACCCATTACCTCTACCCAAAATTCTTAACCTAACCCGACACCACTGAGCATGTACCTTGCTTTTTCCATCAACGTCCTGTTCATCCTTTCTGCAACTCCATTCTGTTGAGGTGTGTATGGAGTAGTCTTGTTCCTTGCTATACTGCACTTCTTACATAATTCTTCAAATTCATTCCCACAGAACTCTCCGCCATTATTTGTCCTCAACACCTTAATTCTTTTCTCTGTTTGATTCTCAACAAGAGCCTTAACCTCTTTAAACCTGTCAAAGACTTCATATTTCTTCCTGAGGAAATATATCCAAGTATTCCTTGAGAAGTCATCTATAAATGAGACATAGTACACGGATTTTCCCAATGATGGGACTGACACAGGTCCAAAAGCATCATTGTGAACTAGCTGTAAAATTCCTTCTGCCCTCATTGCACCAGAGGGGAATCTCACCTGATTCTGCTTCCCATATAGACAATGTTCACAGAAATCAAAATCCAGAGAGTAGTTAGACATGCCTTCAACCGTTCCTTTATCGCATAGTAGTCGAAGACACTTCTCTCTGATATGCCCCAGTCTTTGATGCCACAACATAACCTTTTCTCCAGAGACTGTAGGAGTTATTTCTTCTCCAAATCCACTATCAGGAACAATGGAACTATTAAACCCATCACTAATAGTGCTTCCTTGCAACTTATACAGAGTTCCAAACCGAACTCCCTTCATCAACGCCATTGCTCCTCGAACCATCTTGCAGGTTTCCTTTTCAAATATTGTTTTTACCCCTGCATCGTCCATTTTACTTACAGAAGTCATATTTCTAGCCAAACCTGGGATGTGCAGAACACTAGGCAGTGTTCTAATCCTTCCATCTATGAGCCTCAACTTGACTCTTTCTCATCCTATGAATCTAGTTGTCAAATCATCACCTAAGAAAACATTACCTCCATCATACCTTTCATATTCGCAGAACCACTCGCTATGGGGAGTCATATGAAAGGATGCACCAGAGTCAACCAACCATGCCACATGATCTGCATGTGTGCTTGAAGAATCCAAGTACACATCCCTTCCTTCTTCCTTGTAGGTCTTTTCTTCCACAGAAGGATATTCTTCAAATCCCTTCTTTTTCTCAACTTTGGATCTACACTGCTTCTTGTAGTTCCCTTATTTTCCACATCTCCAACATACCTTTACAAAATTTTCGGGAGATTTAGATCTACCCATAGACTTAGATCTCCCACTTCAGAACTTAGATCTATTTCTTTCCTGGGAACGTCCTCTTGCAAATAATGTGTCCATGCTTTGTCCTTCCATATTCTTCCATCTCATCTCCTCCGACAACAAGGATGAGACCACTTCATCAAACTTCAAGGAAGTTGTATTACTACCTATGGCCACAACCAGACTATCCCATGAGTCTGGTAAAGAACACAGTAAACTAATAATTTACTAATAATTCATCTGAAATTTTAATCTCAACAGATACTAATTGACTTACCATAATATTGAATGCATTCAAATTCTCTACCACTGAGTCTCTATCTCTCATCCTCAGGTTATACAACTTCTTTCTCAAGAATATTTTATTTACTAGGGACTTAGACTGATACAAATTCCCCAATTTTTCCCATAAATCCTTGGTTGTAGCTTCCTCTGACACATTCAATAATACTGAATCAGAGAGACACAGTCGGATTGTGCTCTTTTCCTTCCGATCCAAATTTTTCAAGTCACCCGCTGAAGTTCCTATAGGTGCAGTACCTGGATCTACCAGGATCCACTAATCTTTGTCCATCAAAAGATCTTCCATCTTGAGCTTTCACATCTCAAAAATTTTCCCATTAAACTTCTCGATCTCCATCTTCGAATTTCTTGCCATTTATTTTCACCTGAAAAATCAATACCACAGATCTCCCACTGTAACAAGGCTTGTCACAGTCCCGAGCCAAACCCTTGACCACAGATATTAAGTAACAGAACAAAAAATATACAATGGAAAATACAAACATTACACAGATATTTTTCCCCTAGAAACCCAAACCGGGAAAACCAACATATTCTGTATTTTCATTGTGTTACATTGTTTACAATACCAAATACATATGGGAGCTAACAACATCCAAAACCATAACCCAAATGACTTGGATTAGTGAACAATCTTAAGTCCTTAACCATAAATAGAAAACCATCGGCAAAGAAACCATGTGCCGAAAAACCACCTAAATATGTGACACGTTTCCCGAGGAAAAATATATTTCGACACTACTAGTCGTGCAAAGAATATAACACATACCCAACATTCTCCCACTTTTTTATTTTCTTTGCATACATGGGGTTACAGGGTTACATATTCAACAATCCAGGGCACCAATGCCCATGGATCCTTTGCACCAAGAGAACTTCTCAGTGCTCACAGATTTTGTTAATGAATCCACAACATTCTTAAAAGTGTCCACCTTCAACAACAATATTTTATTTTATTCAACCACGTCTCTCACAAAGTGATATTGAATATCAATATGCTTTGTCTTTGAATGATGAGCTAGGTTCTTTGCCAGAAAAATCTCACTATGACTATCACAATCTATCCTTACATCTTGTTGTACCAACCCAATACCTGAACACAATCTTTGTAACCATACTACTTCCTTACTTGCATGAGTGGTTGCCATGTATTCAACTTCTGTAGTTGAAAGTGACACTACAACCTGTCTTTTTCTCATCCAACTTATTGCTCCTCCAAACAGGTTAAACATATACCCACTTGTAGATCTCTTATGGTCCAGATCTCCAACCTAGTCTGCATCCACAAATCCATGTATATCCATGACTTTGTCCAATATCGGTCTTCCTTCGTAGCACAATCCATACCTAGTAGTGCCACACAAATACCTGAAAACCCTTTTTATTGTTGTCCAATTCTCCTTCCCTAGTTTTGACATATAACTGCTCAAAACTCCCACTGCATGTGCAATGTTCGGTCTAGTATAGACCATTGCATACATCAAACTGCCAACTGCACTCGCATATGGAACATGGGACATGTCCTCCTTCTCTTCATGTATCTTGGGACACTGATCTGCGGATAACTTTACACCAACAAGAATATGAACCTTGACCGGTTTACATTCCTACATATTAAACCTCTGCAATATTGTCTTGACATATTTTCTTTGATTTAACCAGAGTTTCCTCCTTTTCCGATCTCTTTTAATTTCCATGCCAAAAATGAAATTTGAAGCACCGAGATCCTTCATGTAAAATTTAGAGGACAACTAAGTTTTCACATCCTGGATAATCTCCTTGTTGTTTCCTATCAACAACATGTCATCCACATACAAGACCAAATAAGTCAAATGATCACCGGTTAATTTAAAATAAACATAGTGATCCTCTTTGCTTCTTGTGAATCCAAGTCTCAACATATAAGCATCAAATTTTTCATACCACATCCTTGGTGATTGTTTTAAACCATACAGGGACTTTTTCAGCTTGCATACCATCTCCTTCTTTCCCTTCACAGCATAACCTTCTGGTTGCTTCATATAGATTTCTTCTTCCAGATCCCCATGTAGGAATGTTGTCTTCACATCCATTTGTTCTATTTCAAAATCAAATGCAGCAACAACATATACCATAAATCTTATAGAGGTTAAATTGGCAACAAGAGAAAAAATCTCACCAAAATCAATTCCCTCAGCCTGGGAATAACCCTTTACTACTAACTGAGCTTTGTATTTCTCCACTTTTCTTTCTGCATTCAACTTCTTTTTAAATACCCATTTGCTACCAATAGGATTTCTTCCAGTCGGCAACTCCACTAGATCCCAAGCCTCATTCTTATCCAAATATGTCATTTCTTCGTCCATGACCCTTTTCTAGAGATTTGCATCCTTTGAATCCACTGCCTCCCTGATATTTCTAGGATCATCATCAGTAATAGACAAAGAAAATTTTTAATGGAAATCAGATGGAGTATACCTTTCATGTTGCCTTCTTTCTCGAACCAATCTCATCAATACTGGAGTATGAGGATATTCTTCTTCTGATTCATGTTCTTCTGTCGAGTCTGACTCATCATCTTTTAAATCAAACTCTATTTTCTCTGGTTCTTCCTTACTTGGTAGGAATTCCTGTTTAACATCATCCTTCATTTCTCTAAATACCACATCTCGGATATACACTACCTTCATAGTTTCTGGGTTCCAAATTTTATAACCTTTCAGAGCATCTTTATATCCAATAAAGATACACTTTTCAGCCTTCTTATCTAGCTTACTCCTATTTTCCTTTGGAACATGAACATATGCATCACATCCAAATAGCTTGAGATGTGTGAGACAAGGTTCCTTACCAGTCCATACCTCTTGTGGAGTCTTTCCATCCAATGCTGATGAGGGTGATCTGTTGATCGGGTAACATGCAATACCCACTGCCTTTGCCTATAATTCTTTCCCTAACCCGACACCACTGAGCATGCACCTTGATTTTTCCATCAGTGTCATGTTCATCCTTTCTGCAACTCCATTCTATTTAGGTGTGTATGGAGTAGTGTTCTTCCTTGCTATACCACACTTCTTACATAATTCTTCAAATTCATTCCCGCAGAACTCTCCGCCATTATCTGTCCTCAACACTTTAATTATTTTCTCAGTTTGATTCTCAACAAGAGCCTTAAACTCTTTAAATAGTCAAAGAATTCAGATTTCTTCCCAAGGAAATATATCCAAGTATTCCTCTAGAAGTCATCTATAGATGAGACATAGTACACAAATTTTCCCAATGATGGGATAGACACATGTACAAAAGCATCACTGTGAACTAGATGTAAAATTCCTTCTTCCCTCGTTGCACTAGAGGGGAATCTTACCCGATTCTTCTTCCCATATAGAAAATGTTCACAAAAATCAAAATCCAGAGAGAAGTTAGACATACCTTAAACCATACCTTTACCGTGTAGTAGTCGAAGACCCTTCTCTCCGATATGCCCCAATCTTTTATGCCACAGCATAACCTTTTCTCCATAGACTGTAGGAGTTCTTTCTTCTTCAACTCAAATATCAGGAACAATGGAACTATTACACCCATCACTAATAGTACTTTCTTGCAACTTATACAGATTTCCAAACCAAACTCCCTTCAGCAACACCATTGCTCCTCGAACCATCCTGTAGGTTTCCTTTTCAAATATTGTTTTTACCCCTGCATCGTCCATTTTCCTTACAAAAATTAGATTTCTAGCAAAACCTGGGATGTGCAGAACACCAGGCAGTTTTATAATCCTTCCATATATGAGCCTCAACTTGACGTTTCCTCTTCCTATGATTCTGGTTATCGAATCATCACCTAATAAAACATTACCTCCATCATACCTTTCATATTCACAGAACCACTCCCTATGGGGAGTCATACAAAAGGATGCACTAGAGTCAACCAAGCATGCCTCATGATCTACATGTGTGCTTGAAGAAGCCAAGTACACATCCCCTCCTTCTTCCTTGGAGGTATTTTCTTCTGTAGAAGGAGATTCTTCAGATCCCTTCTTTTTCTCAACTTTGGATCTACACTGCTTCTTGTAGTGCCCTTGTTTTCCACATCTCCAACATACCTTTAAAAACTTTTTGGGATATTTAGATCTACCCATAGACTTAGATATCCCACTTGAGAACTTAGATCTATTTCTTTCCTGGGAACATCCTCTTGCAAATAATGCGTCTGTTCTCTATCATTCCATATTATTTCGTCTCATCTCCTCTGATAGTAAGGATGAGACCACTTCATCAAACTTCAAGGCATTTGTATTACTACCTATGGCCACAACCAGACTATCCCATGAGTCTAGTAAAGAACATAATAAACTGATACATTTATCTTCATATGAAATTTTAATCTTAATAGATACTAACTGACTACCACAGTATTGAAGGCGTTCAAATGCTCTCCCACCGAGTCTCCATCTCTCATCTGCAGGTTATACAAATTCTTTCTCAGGAATAGTTTATTTACTAGGGACTTAGAATGATACAACTTCCTCAAATTTTCCCATAAATCCTTGGTTGTAGCTTCCTCTGACACATTCAGTAATACTGAATTAGAGAGACACAGTCGGATTGTGCTCTTTGCCTTCCGATCCAACTTTTTCCAGTCATCTGTTGAAGTTCCTGTAGGTGTAGTACCTGGATCTACCACAATCCATTGATCTCTGTCCACCAAAATATCTTCCATATTGAGCTTCCACAACTCAAAACTTTTCCCATTAAACTTCTCGATCTCCATCTTCGATTTGCTTGTCATTTCTTTTCACCTGAAAAATCAATACCACAGATCTCCCACTGTAACAAGACTTATCACAGTCCCAAGCCAAACCCTTGACCACAAAGGCGTCCCCCTGAAGCCAAAAAAGATCTGATACCAAATGTTGATTTTAACCTTGCAGAATATTTACTGCAAACATATATTCAGTAAAAGAACAAAAAAGATACAATGACAAATACAAACATTACACAAATATTTTTCCCCTGGAAACCCAAACTGGGAAAACCAACATATTTTATATTTTCATTGTGTTACATTGTTTAAAATACAATATACGTATAGGATCCAGCGACGTCCAAAACCATAACCCAAATAACCTGGATTAATCAACAACCCTAATTCCTTAACCGGAAATAGAAAACCATCGACAAAGAAACCATGTGCCAAAAAACCACCTAAATATGTGACATGTTTCCCGAGGCAAAAACAAATTTCTCAGGGGCACTGCCCCTACACCCCCCAAGGGGGGGCCTAGGGTCCCCCTCTCAACCCCCCCTACACACTCGGTGCAACTTAGATTCAATGCACATTCTCCAAGTCCCATCCTTCTTGGGTACAATTATGATGGGTGACGCAAAAGGTGAGGTAATTGGTCGAATCATACCCTACTCCAACAACTATTGCAACTACTTCTTCACTTCATTCAATTCTAGAACATACTGTCTATACAACCCAATATTTGGAGATGGGGATTCTCACAATAACTGTATTTCATGCTCCACATCCCTCTTGGGTTGTATCCCTTTAGGCTCCTAGAACACTCCTATGTATTCTTATAGAAACTCCTCCAACTGATGTTTCTGCTCTTTAGTACACCCTTCGAGGAATTTATTCACTCTCATTGACTCATCATCAGACTGATTTTCCCTTAATAACAAAAAAACATATTTCTTACTAGAACTTATCAACTTCTTGTCTTAGTTGGTACTTAGCAGTGAGATCTTTGACATGCCTTTATGCGCATTGATGATGTAAGACTTCCCATCCTTGATCAATTGGTATTGATTGGATCTCTGCATGAATATTTCATCCCTCATATACATGTAAGGGCTTCCAAACAATACTCCACATACATCAAGGGGTACTACATCTAATTCCACTTCATCAATAAAATCAACACTTATAGCAAATTTAGTCTTACATTGTTTTGTTACCTTTATCTTTGCATCCTTTCTTACCCAACCCAATGGATAGGTTATAGGATGACTTTGAATCTCCAATCCAATCTTGTTGACTAGATCCATTGTTATGATATTATATTGTGAACCAAAGTCAAACAAAG
This sequence comes from Picea sitchensis, assembly GCA_010110895.2. Classification (NCBI taxonomy): domain Eukaryota; kingdom Viridiplantae; phylum Streptophyta; class Pinopsida; order Pinales; family Pinaceae; genus Picea; species Picea sitchensis. The sequence continues at coordinate 122,729 of SNQJ01S0012730.1, read as the reverse complement.
AATCTAGCTTGGCCTTCTTGACTTGAATCTTGATGTGGAAGAGCTTGGTCATCTCCTTCTCTTCCTAGTAATGAAGGCTACTCAGATTCACCTCTTTATGCAGAGATGTGTGGACAATATTGTCATCCACATCTGAGCTACTTTCAACCTGATTGCTTGAATATGTGGCTATAAGGTTCTTTTTCTTTCCATCATTCTTGTGGTTCTTTGGGTTTATCTTTGGATGTAGTTTCCAACATTTTTCCTTGGTGTGGCCATGAATGTTGCAATCATTGCAATGGTTGTTGGGATATTTACTCTATTTTTCATTGGCTATTTTCTTCTTATCTTTTCCTACTTTCCACTTATTCTTCCCCTCCTTGGAAGCCTCCTAGTGCTCTTTCTTCTTTGAACCACTTGGCTTCCCCTTCTTTTGGCCTATGTTTTCCAGGTATTCTGCTTGTACACATTCCTCATCCACTATTCTTGTCTTGAAGAGAATCACCTTCTTTCATAGATGAATGTGTAAACCCCCCAGATACTTGATGAGTACATTTAGGTTCTTGGGAGAGATACCCAACATGATGGCCATCTTTCTCAACTCAATGGTTTACTTTTGTACACTCGTCCCTTTCCTCTTCCTAAATTAATGCCATTAGATCCATTGTTCCTCTACATACTTGATAGGGTAGAATTTGTACTTGATTAGGGTTTTGAAGTCCTACCACCTAGTTACTGGAGGATCACCCTCCATCCTAAGTGTTTCCATGTGGATTCCCACCAAATTAAATCATGGCCCTCTAATTTCAATCTAGCAAATGAAATCTTCTCCCTTCATCTATATGGTGAATGCTAAAATAAACTTCTAGTTGTTGCAACCAATGATTCAGTTTTAATGCATCGATATCACCTTGGTATTGATTTATGTCCACTTTCACTTCCATATTCAATAGGGACTATGAAGGTTTCACGTCACTCGAAATCGACTGCTCTTTCGCATATTATTTTCATGACTCCTTTTCTGAGTCTTCCTGATATTCTGATTTCCCCTCCAATCCATTCTCTAATTTAGAGCTTCCATCATCTCCGAACGGCTTGATATTTCTTTCTATATCCACCATGAGGAGGTTCATATTGCAACTGATGTTGATAACTTTTCCTTCCAATTGATCAAATATCTCTTCCGCTAAATCTCGAGGGTTATTATGAACAAAATCGCTTTCCGTTGCTAGGGTTTCTACATATTCTTTTTAAGATGATTCCTGGATCCTACAACTTCCCACAAATACCCAAAAGAAAAAAGTACTCTGATACCAATGTGAGCTATAAACTACCATGAATATTTATTTGGAACAGTTTGTCACAATAGATATGATAAATAAAATTGAAATCTACACTATGAAGGTTAAATTCCTTTAGATTCCATAATATTTAATTACCTATTTTATTCTTATGCATGAAATAGATAAAATGAAGAAAATAGAGAATAGTAAAATAGAAACAAACCATCCCTAAATAAACAAAAGATATGACCAAAGAAACCCAATATGGGAGAAAACCTAGCTAGAAGGTGAGGTTTCTCTGCTCTCTTTTCTCTGGTATAAAAATGATGCAAGTACAAAGAAAAAGACACTCTTTGTGGATTTTCCTTTGACCTATGGCTTGTATGGCTGCTACAAAATCTCCCCTCCTCTATTATGCTCATAGAATAACACCATCATATGTTTTTTTCAACTCTGAAAAAATACACAATGCAAAATAATGGAGCCCTTTCTCCTCCTAATGGCTCGATATTTAACATAGCCCGATATCCATCCATGGATAGTTTTTTTACTTACTCAACCCTTAATTGTTATACGGTTCTAGACCTTTTAAAATATTCATGAAATTACATGCATGGATAGCCCCATATGCATGAATAATGGGGGATGATGTGGCATCCTCTCATAGCATGGTGGTCAACATGGTAGGTCAAATTGAAGGAGGAATATTGTTTGTATACGAGATTCGATTGATGTGATTTTTGCACCATTGGAAAGGTCTTGATGTGTAGAATAGAGTCATGAGGTCCGAATTATATTGGGAAAGTTTTGATCCCAAAAAATGTTCTTTGATGCCTCAAAATGGCCCTAGAAGGTTCCAGACCCCAATTTTCCAAACTAGGACTTGCCACTAAAATGGCCCTACAAGTTGATTCCTCTAATATTTTCCACAGTGAAAGGATCGAGATACATTACAAACAATATAATGATCCAATCCAGATAAATTCTTCTATGATATTATCCTATGAACCAGAGTTGAACAAGGTGTCTATCTAGGTCTTCTTGACCTGGATCTTGATGTCAAAGAGTTTGGTCATCTCCTTCTCTTCCTGGTGATGAAGGATACTTAGTTTCAGCTCCTTCTGAACTGATGTACATACAATATTCTCATCTATTTCAGAGTTTCTTTCAAATTGATTACTTGAATATGTGGCTAGAATACCATTTTTCTTTGCATCCTTCTTACGATTCTTTGGGTTTAACTCTAGATGTAGTTTCTGACATATGTGTTTGGATTCACAATCATGTCTTGACTAATCTTGACAAAGACATGGAATATTTAACAACAAAATATAAAAATGCTACCTATGTTGTGGAAACAAGGATGTGAAGTATATATATGTCATGGAGACAAGGTCACAAAGTCCATATATGTCATGGAGACAAGGACACTGAGTCCATATATGTCGTGGAGAAGGACACAAAGTCCATATATGTTATGAAGACAAGAATGCACAGTCCATACATGTCATGGAGAGAAGAACGTTGAGTCCATATTATTTGATTAAGATGAATTTGAATAATAAAAGTTAATCTTGAAATTCCCAATTCAAATATGGTGTTTATAATGAAACATTGGTGAATTTAAAGTTTTGGTTAATTAACCACTTACAAAAGGCATTTTAATATACATATATATTAAAATAAATGCATATAAAATAATTAACTAAATAATCTATAAACAAATAATATTAAAGAGTTATATTTTAGGTTCAGCACGTGGTCATGCAAAAAAAAATAATAATTGATATTTAGGAAATAAAAAGAAGCGGGGTGATTTTTTTTTGGGTTGCATAGTGGATGAGGTGTAGGAGAAGGGGGATGGGAGAAAAAAAAAAAAAGGGAAAAGAGTGGTATTATGCAAAGAGGAGGGGAGATTACAGGGAGGAAGCAAAAATATATCAAAAGGGGAAGATAAATGTGTGAAAAATATGGGAAATAGAGGTTTTATATTGGGATTTTTGGTCCAGATACGAGGGTGAGTCAATGCAGCTAAAGGGATTGGTCTCAGGGAAATAAGTGAGAGAAGCAAGAGGTTGGGAGGTAAATTGGTTGTTTTTTTTACTAGTTGTCACAAGATTTAAGAAAAGAGAGTGGTGAGCTTAGGACAAATTAATACATGTATGAATTTGTTTATTTTTAGTATTAATTATTATGTTTTAAATATAAAATTTTCAAATTTTTGAATATTTATAGGAATTTATTTATTAAATTTTTTTTACAATGATTGGAAATGATGGTGGGTTTGTAGCTGTTTTGGTTGGATTAACGATGTGTTTTAGTGTTGAATAAGAGATTTATTACCATTAGCATTATAAATGATTTCTAATTCTAAAATAAAATATATATAAATAATTCTATAAACTTAAAATTTGTTTTTATAATTTTTTTATTTTTTATAATTGAGTTAATTGATGAATTTGGTTATATTTCATGAAAATTTCACTTGCAATCATTTAGATTTATATTATTTTTCTATTTATCATTTTTATAAGAAATGCTATTAAAGGTTTTGAAAAACAGTGAATAAATTATTTATGTGATAATTATGCTTAGGTGTGCTTTGCATGCAACACGAGCTTAATGGATAGTTATTATGTGTATGGATTTATTTTTTATTTTTATATTTTTTTTTACTTATATACTTATGAATGAATGAATGGTTGTATTTTTAATATTCTAGTTTCATAGAGAGGTTTCTTAAGAAGGGACAACTACTTATTTTCATTTTCTTATGCACCAGAGTTGAATTGTTATCCATATATTCCACTTAAATATAGTCTATTCATCTATTAATGCTACGTTGATCTCTATTTTTATTCCATGTGTGTATTATTTTCGAAGATGCCACTTTTATTCCTTTTCACAGTCTGGAAAGGTCTTCAACCGAAGAAATGTAATATATCAATGTATGCCAATTAGAACCAGTAATATATGAATGCATGCCAGCTAGAAAGAGCATGCCTTACACATCCATTCCTCCATTAACCGCGATTACCTAGCGTTTTCATTCAAGTACCTATTTGATCATAATACCTTTAAATGGTTTAATTTTCCAACGACGTCTCGCTATGGTATTAGAGAGTTAGATAGGACTATTCATTTCATATGGCTGTAATTTGAATTATCATATGATTCTTAATTTATTATTTTTAAATTGTTTGAATGGAAGAACCATTTATTTCTTTATTTTTTTGGATTAAAATAAACCCCACGAGTATAAATTATGGTTATTTTCTGAATCATATAAATGTTTGTTATGTCTAGATTATTTACTATTAATATAATCATTTTTTGTTGTTAATCTTAGAAATGAATTATATGAAGAGGAATAGATTTTCCTTTGGTATATAAATCATATTTCTTGATGATAGTATTTGTGATACTTCACAACTTTTAATTTTATTATTTTAATTTTAGAATTTTAATTATTTTTCCAAAAGATAAACTGGTCTATTGACCAAATCCAAATTATAAAACTTTATTATTTTATGGAAATAAACATATGTGGAAAAAGGGGCACACTTTGAAGCAATTGTTAAAGAGGGAGTTAGGAAACCAAAGGGGTTGGCCAAGTGGCACCAGACTCACACAAGTTGCAGAGTTAACTGAACTTCAAAAAAAATAATTCAATATTTATAGGAGAATCTGTGAACATGTGTAAAATCGAATCTAACAGGTGGTCAGTGAGAAGGAGGCTCAAGACAAGTTCCATAAGTCTTAGGAAAACAAAAAGAAGTCATGACAAGGGAAAGGGACGCCATTCCAAAGATGCAAACTCATAGCTCGAGGAGGCTACGCACAAAACTAACTTGACATGGTGATTTTTCAAACTGACTTGACACAATGATTTTTCAAATATTACACACAACAAGTTGGAACTCATAATTCTACAAGAGGCCACGTAGGCAGCCCCTTGGATTCCAATCTCAACTCGGGGGTGACAAAGGTTGACAAAGAATCTAGTCTAAGTTTGGGAGGAACAAAGTCTTCAACTTGTGGTTCCCCTAAGTTCCAGGTTTTACTTATTTGTTATGAATATGTTTATATGAATGCTTACTATGTTTTAGTATGCATTACTGTGGCCAAAATCATTGGTTATAAAACATAAATAATAGTATTAGATTTAAATGTTTGTTATGAGAAGATATATGCATATAGTAAGTTTCATACAAAAAAGCTATGAAAGAAAAAAAATTGATTCAACATAATGTTTTTACCATTATTAAATCAATAAAACTCATAGGTAAAACCTAGTACTAAAACACAGATTATTCAGATAAGAAACCTGTATTGAAGAGACAATGTTTCAACGAGATACAATGTATATAATAAAAAGGAAATCGTTATATATTAAAGAGTGTTCAACCAGATACATTGTATATATTTTGAAAGGGAATCGTTATAGATTAAACAATGTTCAATCTCAACTAGATACAGTGTATATATTTCGAAAGGGAATCATTATAGATTAAATAGAGTCCAACAAGATACAATATATATATATATATATATATATATATATATATATTATCGAAGGGGAATATTTATATATTAAACATAGTTTAACAAGTAATAACTATTTATGTCTAGCATGGAAACAATGTGAAGTAAATAGAGTTTAATAGAGAAATAAATAACGACTATTTATAACCAAAAAGGAATTGTAAAGAGCGTACATAACCTTACAACATTGTAAAATGTAAAAGTCCTAATTCACAAACTTTCTTGAATAATTATAAAAAAATATTTTGGACGACTAGCTTGACCGAATGCAATAACCGAGTAGTCACATGTTGTGATGCCTAACTTCAATATAGTCAAGGAATGGAACCCGAATACCTTTCCAAGAAAGGGTATTTACGAGTCTCCATGGTACCAACCTCCTTGGTACCTACACCATCACAACGAACGAGTTAGAATGTTGTACAATTTATTTAATCAACAGAATCTATACTTGCAAACAAAGAGGAAATTACCCTGGTTGCACAGAACACCCTGGTATCCCTTTTCATTTCTTTTGAATCACACCCAAGTGTACAGAGTTGTCGAATAGATGATGGGTAACTCATACCACAGATTTGATAGAATAACTGGGTTCGAACGATAAGTCCCTGACGTCTAAGGGGAAAACCTTTCAGACCATAAGATAAATGGAAGTGAGACTTACCACGTCCAAAATTACATCTTGTTATAAGAATGAATTTATAAAATAGATATAGAAACAAGGAGTTCATCAAGGTCAATATTACCGAGACATTTTTATAACGAGAGATGACGAAATATCACAACTATGAACTAACAGTTTGAATGGATTAGATAGTAAGCTAGAAGTATAAATCCTATGAATCATACAGGAAACTAGAACGAGTAAAGTAGGCTATAATCTCTTACCAGTAAGGGACGATATCGACCAAAAAAATTCAAGCCAACATGCCTTGGCTCTCGCGAAAATAATTCCATCGTAAATGAAATAAGGTTCCAGAAAATTAGACTTCCATATTGTAACTCAAGGAAATCTCGAAAAATACAGGAGGGTCATGTAAAAACTTAAAATATCTTAGGATGAGCACAACACAGAGGAAACAAAACTGAGAAATGTGAAATGATCTAAGTTAGGAAGAGGTTGAGAGGGTTAAGGTTCCAATAAGAAAAACCCTAACACTTCTAAGAAATATGACTCTACATGTATACTTCCTCGGGACAATTGCTGAGGAAATCTCCTCAAGATAGTAACCCCCATAGGTGGCACATGTAGGGTTGTTAAATGATAAATACATTGTATGATACATTGTTTAAACAAAGGAAAGTTGGTGGGTAATTAAATTAATAAACGATACTAATATGAGTTTAAATCATCATAAAATTATACAATAAATCCACTTATGTATGAGTCATCCTTTGTATGCCAGGTGTTATACATTGGATGAAACAATGAAACCCGTTAATACATGTTGTACATTGAAACCCGTTAATACATGTTGTACATTGAAATCCATTATTAAATGTTATACATTGAATGATACAATGAAACAATATTATATAGGTTGGTTGACTTTTAATTAAGTGTGCTTATATATGAAACACTTTAACAAGTTTAGTGTAATTCCAAGCTTTATCCACCGAATTACATGGACACATATAAGGTATGATGCGATTAAAATTTATGATAACAATGATATAGAGTTGAGTGGCAATGTAGATCCATAAGGGGGCTAAAGCCTAAAACAAATAGACAACCCTCGAAGTGGCCCTTATACATGGTGTTGATCATGTCCTCGAATTGTAATGACTAGAGATATAACAAATAGAATATGAACTTAGTAAAAGAAGACCTATATAGGTTATCAAGTACCTAGTCTTAGTGGAATAAGACTTAGGATAATATTTTAGAACTAAGTTGTTAAGTATCGAGTTGTTCCACTAATTATAGTACATGATACTATAATAGGTGACGAGAAGTTATGAAGGACTTTCTAGGAATCAATTAGTCTCTATGGTTTCTTTGTTTCAACAAAACATTGAAAGAATAATTAGTCTACCTTATGATAAAGAAAGTATATTGTAATTATATACGATAATTATAATGATGAGAAGTAAATAGATTGTGATGGATGAATAAATTTATATAATTTATTTTTTTTGGAATGGAAATTAAGGTGTGTGACATAATGGTATCAGATTTGTACGTTACAACACTTTGCATGTTTATGGGCTTTATCACAGGAAACAAATCTAACATGTAAATTGTCTTGATTTTCTTCTTAACTCTAGGAAGAAAAATAATTTGATTATGCAGGAAAATGATAGAGGTACCTGAGACTCAGAGAGAAGAACCTCATTAAGAGAATATTGAAAAAGAGAATGTAGGTGATGGACATCTCTGGGTGGATCTGAATAATGATAGGAATTCATAAATTATAAAGACAGTAACAGATCTAAGAGAATAACTAAAAAATGTGAGAGAAGATAATGAAATAATTTTAAATACTCTGAAGAAACTAAATGCAATTCTTCTAGAAAAATTGTGCAATCAAAATAATGATAAAAATAAAGGGAATAATTCCAACAACTCTAAGATATTCCAACCAAAGAAGAAAGNTGTGAGAGAAGATAATGAAATAATTTTAAATACTCTGAAGAAACTAAATGCAATTCTTCTAGAAAAATTGTGCAATCAAAATAATGATAAAAATAAAGGGAATAATTCCAACAACTCTAAGATATTCCAACCAAAGAAGAAAGCAAGAAAATTGGAGTATCCATAATTTGAGACAGAGTCAATATACAAAGATAGATAATACATTGTAACATCTACTGAAAGTATCTCTAGTCCTAAATAAGGAACAAAAAAGAAACCTAAGAAACATGATGAAGTCATGGGAGAATTTAAGAAGATTAAACCACCAACCTTCAATGGAGAAGTGGAGACTAGTGAAGAAGAAGAGGCATGGCTCTCTAGTATGCATAAATATTTTCAAATCTACCATTACTCAAGTGAGCTTAAATCCCAGATGGTTATCTACAATCGGACATAAAAAACATGCATATGGTGGAAGGATATAAAAATATTAAAAAGTATTAAGGAAAGGAAAATCACCTGGAAAACCTTTAAGAGATCTTTTAAGAAACAATACCCGTCTGAACAATATTATGAGGGTAAAGACAAAGATTTCTATGAACTAAAACTGAGAAATCTTACAATGAAATATTTCTGTAGTAATTTTCTGAGTTTGTTGCGTTATGCGCCTTACATTGTCGATGAAAAACTAAAGTTTCAGTGATTCTTGAGTTGCCCACCTAGTTCTTATAAATATCTAATTGTGTTTGATAACCCAAAAGCATTGGAAGAAACCATGAGGAAAGATAAACATTGTTTTGAGCAGTATAAAAATAGAAACGAGGATTCTAAGAATTGGAATGGGAAAAAAGGTTGAGAGATTTGACCTAAGAAGAAAGGGGGAGCTTACTCTAATAGAAATGATGATAAGAGATTTCAAGGAGGTAATAAGTTTAGAAGAAGTAAACCTTTCAATCAACCTAAAACTAAGGGTACCAAACCACCAATCTTCTTCA
>SNQJ01S0012730.1:34528-69314 GCA_010110895.2 Picea sitchensis | reverse complement strand
TGAAATTATCTCTTTTTCAAGGCGTTGAGTACTTTTTTTGAGGTTTTTCTATGCTATATTGATATTTGGTTCTTAACATATTGAAGCTAGTCCACTCAGCCACTGGACACCATGCACAAACTCAATCCAATAACTTCGATCCGAACCATTAGTACCAATTACCTTGGCCAAAATTTATGGTGCACATGAGTTCCACAGGCTTTTGCAACTCTTCGTTCTTGATACACAAGTAACAAAAGTTTTCCTTTTTCTTATAAACCATTCCATCAAACCTTTCCCCATGCATGTGGGATAAATAATTAATTCCACTTGCAAGTCAATGACTGGGAATTCCTCATGGGGTTAAATTGACGACTCTTGTGCAATATCTTCCCTGAAGAAAGACCTATCAATTTGACTGCCCAAATCATGATGCAAAATAAGCAGATCTTTGGGATGTCAGGGTTGTGGAGGATCACTGGAACATAGTTTCCATGGCTATAATGACAGTGTTAAACTGCAATTCCTCCCCTCCAACATTGTGTTGTAGAAATTAGTCAATTTTTCTCAAGAACTTCTAGTTTAAATTTCCATTCTATAACATGCCAATATGAACAAACCAGAAGTCCCTTTCATTCTAGAAACTTATTCCCAATCCTTGGTTATGAGGAAAATTTAATGGATCTCCAAGAACAATGTTGATAGTATGTTCTTATTTGGATTTGTAAAATATTTATATGTGAGAACTTTAACTCTCATACTGAAGAACAAAATATAATTTTAGTCAAGAACTTATGTCCTGTAGTGAAAATATTTTTCACCCAAAAGATAAATCCGATCCAAAAAATTTATTCTTTCATGTAGTCGGCCTTGGAAGGCCAATGTTGCAACATTTTTATCTAATACCATAATGTAACATACCCAACACCCATGTTGAGTCCCATCATCATGAAAAATTACTTTGCATGGTAAATACAATTTTGAATATGACCCATTCATACAAAAAAAGACCAAGGGGCGGTATTCCCATACAAATTACAACAAACCAACATGTTGACTTACCCATGCATCTACAACATTTATAAATTCATGAATGTATGTGAACCAACAAACCATAAAACAAATTCAAATATCATTTACACAGTGGAATAATCATAAATAACACAAGATAAACACTTATTTGTTTATAAATATAACCAACTAGTTGTATACAAAAGATGAACCTCCTAGCCATAGGAATTGTCACTCCAAATATCAATAGTGGGCCACCCCCGAGCTAAGGCTAGGAGTCGACAAGGAGATCTTACCCCTCTGGCTATCTATTCTCTACACACAACAGCCCCAAACCGAAGTTCTACTCCTACAATAGTTCCAATCCACTATCTCTCTCTTCCCCACAACTTTCACAACCCAAGGAATGTACCCCCTTCATTGCTCACAGTCCCTCAAGTTGTACCATTTGTTTATTAGGGATTCCAGTGCACTAGGTTGGACATGAATCTCTTATCTAGGGATTTTGAGAACTCTCAGTTATTTTATGAGTGCTCATAGTATCCTTCACAAGGATCTTGATCCATTTCCTCAATAGGAAATGAAATACAATCTTACAACATATTTTGTAGGAACAAAAGACTCATTTCCAACATAACAAACAACCAAACCATGACTTCCTTCAATCATATCATGGCTCATTCTCTTTCTATCAATCAACTCTCCCTTTGCTACCCAAACATTGCATGTAAAAATTGTCTTCCTCTCTCCATAATAATTTCCTTTTCTTTCCCTTTCTTGCTTGAATCTCACTCTTCCCAAACATGATTGTACTTCAGCCCCATGCTCCCAATAACTATGGTATGTGACCTCTCACACCCACCCTCTTACATGAGTTAAATTATTGGTTTTGGGAACACTCAACAACGACTAAAAGGTTTACACAATGATAATAATTTCAAGAATGTGGGTTGGATTAATACCCACAAATAAAATGCCCCTTGGACCCCTCTCTCTTGTGGAATCATAGCCCCTCATTATTTCCATCCCTCTCATATCGCAACCAATGATTATTACTTTTATTAATCATTCAATGTTAATAATATACAAATTTTCCCTTGACCATATTAATCAATATGGACTCTTTACCCCAATCATATTGGCTCACCAACCTAATTCTAATTTACACAATTACATTGCAATTTGTGGGGATTAAAACCAAGGATGTTACATGATGAGATAATGCCTCCACCTTTTTAGTGCATAAACAATGGCTTTGAATTCCAATCATGGGTAGAATAATTTATTTCATGCTCCTTAATTTTTCTTGACTCATAACTTATGATATTCCCATTTTGTGTAAGGACTCCACCAATCCCTTCCTATAATGCATTTGTGCACACAAAAAAATCCTCATCTAGATCTGGAACATTTAAAATAGGTGCATCGATTAATAAATATTTCAATTGTTGGAAGCTCTCTTTGCACTTTATATTCAATTCACATTTTCTTCCTTTCTTTTGCAAATAAGTGATTGTGTGTGAAATCTTGGAGAAACTTCCAATCAATATCTTGTAGAAACTAGCTAGACCATAAATAATCTAACTTCTAAAATGTTCTTTGGTGTTGGCCAAATTTTGATTGTTTCAATATTTTCTGGATCTACTGCTATTCCATCCTCTGAGACAATGTGTCCTAATTAATGGGTTTTATTTTGATAGAAAGTGCACTTGATCATCTTTTCATATAATTGGTGTTATATTAGCATGTTTAGCACCATTATCAAGTGTTTCTGATGCTCCTCCATTGTCTTGGAAGAGATAAGAATATCATCCAAGAGGATAATAACAATTTTTTCCAGGAAATATCTGAACACTCCGTTCATTAAACACATAAAATTAGTTGGTGCATTTTTCAACCCAAATGGCTCCACTACAAGTGCATAATGACCATACCTTGCTCGAAAGGTTTTCTTGCTAGTATTTTCTTCTCGTATTCTTACTTGATGATAAATCAATCTCAATTCAAACTTAGAAAATATATTTTCTCCCTTCAATTGAACAAAAATATAATCAATCCTTGGGAAAAGGATACTTTTCTTTATAGTGACCTTAGTTGTTTGAAGTCAATACACAACCTAAAATTTCCATCCTTTTTCTTCACAAAAATAACTAGGGAACCCCAAGGTTAAACATTTGCAGGTATGCACCGCTTCTTTAACAATTCTTCTAGCTACATCAACAACTCTTTTAGCTCTAGTGTGCTCATTATATAGGGATTTTTGGACATTGAGGAATCTCTCGGCATAAAGTCAATAGAGAGATCAATGACTCTCTTTGGTGTCAGTATGAGAAATTCCCAATACACATCTTCATATTCCTTCAAAATTGAATAGTCTTCAAGATTTGGACAACATTTTTATCATCCACAAATAAAATCTAGGAAAACTGAGATAGATGGGAAAACATACATATGCCCAAGTATATCACCTTGGGGAGAATTAGTAATATTTCTGAAGAGGAAATATGGAACTTTGAGGATATGAATCTATTTTACACAGTTGAACAAAATTATTATGGAAAAGAAATATCCTCTACCTAGAATTGATGACTTGTTTGATTAGCTAAGAGGAGAAAACACATTTTCAAAGATAGACTTGAGTTCAAGTTACCATATAGTAAGGATAAATATTAATACATAACCAAGACATATTTTAGAATTAGGTATGGACACTATGAGTTTGTAGTGGTGTCATTTGGATAAGAAAATGAACTAGCTACTTTCATGTGCTTAATGAATGGTACTTTTAGAAATTACCTGGATAGATTTGTGATTGTATTCCTATATGATATTATTATTTATTCCAAGTGAAAGGAAGAACATGAAAAAAACTTGAGACTAGTATTACAAGTAGTAAGAGAGAATCAAATGTATGTTAAGTTAAGAAAAAAATATTTTTATCAAAGGCATATCCATTACTTGGGACATATAATATTAGAGGAGGGGATAGTAGTGTATCCAGAGTAGATTGAATATATTAGGGTATGTAAATCATCTAGGAACACAACATAGGTAAGGTCATTCATGGTGCTTTTTGTATACTATAGGAGATTCATAGAAGGATTATCAAATATCCATCATCCCATTACATCTTTACAAAATAAAGAGATTAAGTTTGAATGGACACCAAAGCATGAACACATATTTTTGATATTGAAGAAATTTCTTACTAGTACACCCATTCTCAACATTATTGATCCAAATGAATATTTTGTGGTGCATATAGATGCATGCAATGAGGGACTTGGTAGATTCCTCACTTGGAATGGACATGTTATTTTTTATGAGTCCAGAAATCTTAAGGATCATGAGAAGAATTGTGCCACACATGACTTGGATCTTGCTTCCATAGTGCATGCCTTGAAAATGTGGAGGCATTACTTAATCGGAATAAAACTTGAGTTAAGGGAAAACCATATTGGTCTTAAATAATTATTTGGAGAAAAAAACATTAAATATCAGAAAAACAATATGGATGTAATTTATGAATGAGAATTACTTTGATATTAAATAGCATAATAGAACATGGTTGTTGATGCATTTGGCATAAGGGTACATGTAATGCATTATACAATCGTTATCATGTGAAAAACATATTTAAATAACACAATTTTAGAGGTTGTTATCTCAAATGACAATTACTATAGGTAGAGGAAGGATTACAATAGGAAATGGTTCAACAAAAATATAAATAGTACAAGTTGGAAAAGGATGGAATTCTCAATCATAAAAACAAAGTGTATGTCCCTAATTATTATTAATTAAGGAAGATGGTACTAAACTAAATGCACACTGTTCCATATGTTGGAAATCCTAGTTACCAAAATACCATTGTAGAAGTAAGAAGCCATTACTTTTGGCTAGAAATGAAAAAGGATGTTGTTTATTACGTAGACAAGTGCATGGAGTGCCAAAGAGTAAAGGATCAACATAGACATCTAACAAGTTTTGTACATGCATTTCCAATTCCAAGATGGAAATGGGAAGTGGAAACCATAGAGTTTATCACTAAGTTGCCAAAGATATCAAGGAAACATGATTCAGTAATGGTAGTGGTGGATAGATTGACAAACTATACTCACTTTATTCTAGTGAAATTGACTCATAAGGAAACTAATATTGCATAATTTAATATGAAGGAGATTACTAGGTTGCATGGAGTAACTAAAGAAATTGTCTTAGAAAAAGATCAAAAGTTTACTTCAAACTTTTGGAAAGTACTATTCAAAGGTTTTGGTGGAAACCTAAATTTTTGTATATCATATATGTTTGAATACTGAGAGGGGGGGGAGGTGAACGAATATTAATACTTTTAATTATTTTAAGCCACAATGTGTATTGTTTAATTTATTAATATATTACCACACTAGTGCATTTGGGTCAAATTCCGACGTTGTGCTCATAGAAAATGCCACTTTATATTGTCAGGAGAACGCCAAACATAGGACCCCCTCAAATGTCGTTTCACATGACGTCAATTTTATGAAGAAAAAAATATCGTCTATGTTGCAACGTTTCATGCAGACATGTGTCGTCTTAGATTTTGCTATCCAAAACCACGATGGATGTTGCTACAATGATGTTGGGACATATCACCTACGACGTTGGGACATCTCACCTACGACGTTGACGCCATGGCAGTGACACTAGGGACTTTATTCATGTATTCTATATCAACGATGTCTCACCTGCGATGTTTACGCTATGGAAACGATGCTAGAGACATCATAAGACTGATCTAATTTTATGAAGAAAAAATATCGCCTATGTTGCGCAACGCTTTCATGCAGACATGTGTCGTCTTAGATTTTGCTATCCAAAACCACGATGGATGTTGCTACAATGATGTTGGGACATATCACCTACGACGTTGGGACATCTCACCTACGACGTTGACGCCATGGCAGTGACACTAGGGACTTTATTCATGTATTCTATATCAACCATGTCCACCACATAATATGAGCCATTATGGAAACGATGTTAGAGACATCATAAGATTCCGATGACCATAGGTGTTTTTTTTTTTTTTTTTAAACAAAGAAAAAAAAAAAAAAAAAAAAAATGGTATGAAAGAGGCGACAAAGAATGGCATTTGACAATTTCCTCCAATCTAGAATACAAGGTTCCCTAATGGTTCTAAATATGAGTACTTTATAGAAATAAATATCCAAGTGAAGTATGTCCAAGTCTATCACTATATCCTTATTTGACTTCTCCACTGTCCTCATACCCTTGTAAGAAAACATCCCATTAACACAATTTAACAAAACAATAAACTTTGAAACAAAGTAATTTAACAAATCAATGAGTGAATAAGGAAGGAGAATGAAGGTAATACCTCACAACCATACTATCTTGAAAGTTAATAATAACATTCAATAATCAATATGAGATCTCAAGCTTATGATCACCAGGATGGATATTGATTGAACTTCCTTTGAGTTAATATATTAGTTCCCCTACACATAATACACAATGGTGCTAGCAAAATTATAAAATCTAGTAAATTAAAAGATTGACATATGAAAATATTACTCACTAAATCCATTTCTTTCCCACTCTCAAAGTCATGAAGATTCTTCTCCCATATGTTTGATGATATAACAAATTAATCTAGCTTAGTTCATTACAAATGAAAAGTAAGAAAACAACACGGGATCAAGAAATGAAGGAAATGAAGTTTAAAAACCCTTGAGAAGATGCGTACAGTTCAATGCAATAATGTTTCATCAGCAAGCATTCCTTAACAATGCCATGGAAATTTTTTAAAAAAGAACTAGAAGGATTGAGAGATTTGAGACTTGTAGCACATCCTTCAAGAACTAGAAATGGTAATAATAATAATAATAATAATAATCTATTTTTAAGGTCACGTCCAAGCCACACCAAATTGGTGTATGAGACCCCCTTGTTTGTGGGACAAGGGACTCCCCTCCGCCTAGCAATTTGTCTGGTAAAGTATATGAAGGTATACATACCCTAACCCCTCTGGATTTGAACTTGTGACCTATTAATAAGAAACACATGTTCTTAACCATTAGGCCCACTTATCCATGCTAGATCATCCCTGAAAGTAAGAACATTTCTCAGGAAGGCTATGAGACAAAAAACCATAATAAATCACAAGAGAACAATAACCAACCTCTTGAGTTTGTAATGAATCCAAAATATATCCAAGAAATATGATGATATGTTTTTTTACTATCCTCTCACCAAAATCAATTTCTAGAGATGTTTATGATTACAACATGCTTCCTTGGTTGTCAACAATGCTTCACCACATCTGAAAAACAATATTCAAGTAAACAATCTAGAGGAAGAAATAATGGGCATCGAAGAATGAAGAAATATATTAAGGAGAGAAATGCCTTTCCTCTTTAAGATAAAGAAGGAAAATGCATGCCAAAGCATGCAACACCCTCCCAAACAATGTGGTTTATCCTTGGAAGGATAAATTTAGTAAAATGAATGCATAACTATTGTTTGGAGGATAAAATGCACTAGTTGTTTCCTTTCCCATTACCCTAGTGCATCCAACAATCTCTTTTGTCTTGTTGGATGTTTTCCTTCCTTCAGTATGGTCTAGTGAATTCTTAGAGAAGAAAAAGTGCAATGTCCCTTTGTGTAAGCAACAAGCTTGGTTACCCCAACAATTCATTCTCTCTCTTAATATATTTTAGTCCCTTTGATGGTGTCCACTAAAGTTTGAATAGAAAAAAACACATTGTTGTTTTAATAAGGGTGAAACGTTTCTTATCTACTAGTTCACACTCCCTCTTTATGCATAATCATCCCTCAATTGGGTCCATCAAGGTACAATATCTTAAAATGCATAGTTGGGCTTTCCAAGTAGCATCTCTACCTTTTTTGGTAGTGAAAATTACTTCGTTTTGGCCTTCAATGAAGTTTAGTGGGGTCTACATCAACACAATTCATGGCTTCTCTCTAGAGAGTGTTCCTTCCTCTAGTAATTTCCACTAGATTCTCTCTCCCAACTAGTGTTTCACATCCTCTAGTATTGTGTTTCTATTCCCATATATTTTCCACCTCCATGTTGATTCTAGGGAAGTATTGAGAATTTATGTTAGCTATTGGTTACCTTTCTTTTCTAACAAAGACTTTTTCCCAATGTGTGCAAGTTCTAGGAACCATTTTAGTTTGTTGTGGGGTCTCATTGGGGAACTAAGTGATATCTAGGTGAAATCTAAGTGTATACACATATTAATCTTACTCAATTTCATACAAATTGACTAGATGCATGGTCTATCTAGTTTCCCATTTATAAATGTTAAAATAATTTTAAAACATGACAAAATTTTAATTAAATGACATATATTTTGACCCCAGGAACCCATCATGGGTTTGTGTGAATATTTGTGAATCTTGGGCACAAATGGAGGTTAAGAATGAAATGACTACCTGCAAGGCCTACTTTGTTCTTGGACCAAGGATTCTCAATTTATTAACGATATGACACAAAATTAATTAAAAAGTAGGATTTTACAGAAAACACATTATGAGGGTTAGCGAATTCTAAAAGCATTTGAACACATAATGAATCACATTGGAATAATTAATTCATTTTAAGGTTATAAAACATCAATGATTCCCTTCCCTTGAGATTTGCATTAGTGGATCCGAGGCTTTTAGCATGGATAAGACCTTTTACATAAATGTGTGTTTTTCCTTATGAAACAATGTTTCATTTTTTAGTGTAGTGTAACTGATCTCCAAACAAATCGAAAGGAATCTATAGACACAACTCAAATTTTCTTATTTTAAAATCTTCTCATGCTCATGAAACTCCTTTATTTCCTATTGCACATGAACAACTTCACAATTAAAAACATGCGAGCACATCAATTGGCATCGAGCATTGACTCATAGTTTCTCATATGTGGTAACCAATGAAACTTTATAATAAGTGTAAAGATGGTATCTATGCATTGAAATTTATATTCATGCATGTGATAATCAATCCAATTTAATGATAGGTACACCACCAACTAGTGATGAAGACCTTAATAGTAGGGTTAATAACATAGTTGGGCACAAGTATTTGGTTGCAATGTAGGCTTATGTGTTCTTTTATTCATGATTTATATTCTTAAGTGTAAGACTCTTATCACTTCATGAACGACATTACCATGCCACTAATGTGAACCACTTGAGGATCCTCCATAGCCAAGGAAATTCAATCCCCACAAAAAATTACCAATGCATAAGCTAGTCAGTAAAATCCTCTTGAGTAAATAGGTTTGAAATCATCGAAGCTAATCAATACAAAAGGAATCAAAACACTTAAGAGATCATTAATTTGGTCTCATCATCCAACCAAGTTAACAACAAGATTTTAGAATTTAGTATCCATCAATTTCTAAATTCCAACAAGACATTGATCAAAACAAGCACACTCCATAGTTTCCCATGTTTATTAGAATACACGATTCCCTTCAAATGTATGTATGAATCCCACACAAGATTGGAGTGCATATTCAATATTTTAAATGTAAAATAAGTGCATGACAGATTTATCAATCTATCATTCATTGGAGGGCTCTCATCCTCTTCAATTCCTATTCCCCACAAACTCTTAGTTGTTTGCCTTGAAACTCGTGACACCTATCATGGAAGAAGGGTGTCATGAAACCTAAAACCTAATTATTTATTATTTTTTAAAATTGGGGGAAGAAACTAAGAAAACACGAACAAGTTGGTTGCACTTAACTAGGCCCAAAAAATAATCCTAAAGTGATCCAGAAAGAAATTTGAGCAAACTTGTAGAAGTTTGTCAAATGAAAGTCCTTTACTTTATGGCTCAAAACAGATCACTAATAAGTTGTTGTATCCATGAGATGACTCAAAGGTAAAAATGAACTATGGGAACAGATATGGCAAGACAAATATGAAACAAACATAGCAGAAGATGATCTTATTAGGATGGATGGTAACAATACATGCTCCATGATCTGGAACAGTGACTATAAAAAATGAGGCATAGTAAAACAACAATATTTATGGAATTTTTTCTCAGTTCATTTGGCCTTATCCTACGAGGACCCCTAGTAGTAGATGCATGAACTAATGCTTCATCAATCCCTACAAGAATCTAAGGTTTCTTTCACTCAATATAAATGGACTCGTATCTACCATTACTGGATGCAAGACAAGAACATGACAAGTACTAAAACTATGATATATCTCAATAAATTATGACATAGAAAACCATGCATTATAATTAATCACATAACAATTCATAAACACTAAACATAACTAGAATTGATGGCTATATAAACTATGTTGAAAGGAGAAATCACACCTAATATGATGAACTGGTCGTCACAGTTGGAATGGTTTCCACCACATGTTTCTCTTCAATTGTATGACCCTATGTTTGTCTTGATCTTCCCTCACTTGATGAAGAGAGATATTAAAGTACCTGCCAAAATAATTCAACCTCCATAAATATCTACAAAATCAATACAAGTCATATTTGTAGCGCATTATCTACTCTAAGATGCATTTTTATGAGAGTGTCAGAACATACCTAAATGAGATCCTCTTGGTTTCGAGAATAATTTATTGGAGCCGCACATCTAATATTTGATCAGATTGACTCCCTTGATTTGAAGTAGCAGCAACGAAGTCAACATTGACTTTGTTGTTGCTCCATTGGATTGAGGGAGGTTTGCTCCAAGATTAAACAACTCCAATAAATTATTCTCCACTGAATAGGGCCAACCATGTGAAGGAGGAATATCTTATGGCCCCTCCCCCCTGACATCGCTCCCAATTCCCCAATACCCAACATATAATGCTATTGAAATATCTATAGCAAAAAAAAACATATATACATACCAATATTCACAATTGTTTACAATGAAATAAAATATTTCCTTGATCCATTTGGAGAGAACTCAATTCTCCTAAGATAAAAGTAGAAACTATTCCATAACATCACACACTACACTAAAGTTCTTTACATCTAAAACTAGAGAATGGAAATTGATGTGAAAAGAGGCTTTATTCTATTCCATCATATTACTTGGTTGGAGTATTAAAATTCACCTGTAAACATCATAGAAATCATTCCACTTTGATATATAAGTGAAAACATGCTATTTTTCCAATATTTAATCATAGAATCACTCAAAATACTAAAATGAATGCTTTGGAAAATAATAGGTCTAAATGCATATGTAATCATGAAAATGGTCTCAATGTAAGGTCACGAGAAAGTGGAATATGGTGAAAAGTGAAGGTTGGTAAAAGAACGGCATTTTGGAGACCCAACAAGTACACAAAATATTACATAGAAAATAGATTTTATAAATAGTTATTAAAATATTGTACATCATCATTTAGTTTTAGCCGATCTCTTCTTCTTAGCTCTAAAATTCCTAAGAATTTCATCAATATCTATGTCTTCGTTCTATGGGTGCTCTTCAAAATATGATTGTGATTGTGTCCTCTCATGCAGAGCACGCCTAGTTGTGGGGTACTCACGAGGTAATGGAGGCGGATATGATGAGGCATCACCTACAAAAAAAAATATATATATAAAATTTAGATGACCAGTTTTTAAATATCATTGAACCAGTTCAGTGATATTAAAAAAAAACACCTGGAATGTCATTATTTACCTAGTGCACTGGTAGGCACTGTTGGAATTTTTTTCCCAACATTCTCCTCTTCAACTGTAAGACCATCAATTATAACATTATCTTCCATTGAGACCACAAAATTTACAAGGACAATCATAAATGTATAAGTAAAAAAAAATAGAAGTACAAAATGTATAACTACAAAATTATTAAGTATATGATTAAAATACAACCATATTACCATCATGTGCCTCGGTCATAGCACCATCATGGGGTTTCACCCTAGTGGAATGGGACTACAAAGGAGAACCATCTTCTGGTTGCAAACTGCTATCAACGCACTTCTCTCCAATATTAGTGGGTTGGTTAACAATGTTTCTCCCCTGATTAAAACAAAATTGTATCACATTAAATTTATCGACGATATCAAACATGATTGTATTATATTAATAATAAAGTTTAATGTGGATTGAATTTTATTTACCTTATCCTACAAAGTGGTTCTTGGTATCTACCCCAATCTTTTTCGGTGTCCAACTACAACTTTATAGCCACACTTGTAACCAAGATGGAGGTCTTCCTCTGTTGTTTTAGTACTGAACGCATCACCTTGCATTCCATAAGAGTATGTATTTTTAATGTTATTGGATGCAATTACCTAAACGTTTGAAGGCAATACAAATAAGATATTTGGGTACTTACAATTCGTGATTGCAACTTCACGTAGCCGCCCTAGCCTAGCTTTTGTTGGACACATTTGGAAATCCTTTCTTGTGTTGCCTTTGAAGTGTCAGTCAACCTATCATCAAAAGTTTCAAGTATGTCAATATATACCACACTTTTATTTAGATCTAAAAAAAAATGAAGGTATTGAATTGAAATTGTAATTTACCTTTTGGGACCAGAGGGTGTTTTTCCTTCATATGCCAATTTCTTCTCTTTTGTGTCCTCAATGAGCGCCTTCCACTCCCTCTATGGAATCATCAGAGGATGCTCATACCTATCATTTTTTTTCAAGTTCTTCCTATATGTTTCTAATGTATATTTTAAATATTGTCCAACTGCGGCGGTGGCCAAGGTATTATTAAATGTGTCTACACCAAAAAGGCTTTCAAGATAATCCATCAATTCTTTTTTGAAGTTGGAATTCTTGGAATTCCACCTCTCCTGTATGGTGGGCCCAAAAATCAGCAACGCCTTCTTCTCCAAGGACCTATAAATTTCTTTTCTCCCTACACACAAAAATATTATATGATTATTAATTTAAAAGTAATAATTTAGATGATTTATATTTATCTACATAGAGAACAAGAAACAATTAAAATTTTAAAAATTACCTGGGACTTTAACTTGATTTAATGTAAGTCCTTCCTCGTTGATCATAAATGTTCCCTTAAGGGTCTCCTACTGGTCACACGTCTTTCTTTAGGAAAAGAAACCATATAGTTAGCCAAATCATCAGCCTTATCCCCATCCCCACCTCCAGAGCCTACCTGTGTGGCCACTTCCTGGGGGTGCTTTTTGGATCCCACCTAATGGTGTAGAGGGTGGATATATGAATGACGATGCCACTACTACCGACACCATGCATTTCGGGGTTAACAGGATCCAAAAATTTCTATATAATAAAGAAAACATTTTTTTATTTAGATAATGTAAAAGTTAAAAATAAAGATTTTATAATTGATCTTATGACATAAAAATAAAACCACTTGAAATTATGGTTATTACCTTATATGTGTTAAGCCTTGTCATAACTTCTTTGATCCTTTCTTCGACCTCAGGAGTTTGGTCTAGAATATCTAACAAGTGAGCTAGTTCCTTATTTTCTTTATTGATCTTTTTTTTTAATTAAAACCATAGGGTCGACGGATTCATACAAATCCATTTGGCTGAAAGAATAATCATCAACATCATGGCCCATCGACTACATATTAAAAAAAAATGATAATTTAGTTATGTAAACAAATAAAATAATTGATCGTCATAGAAATAAAATGCACATTAAATGTAATTCGAAAGTTGTTGTTCGTTTACCTGTTCTGAGGATGCTTTTTATTTACTACGATCATCATACAACATTATAGTAAAATTAGAACCATGATCATTATCATGAGAAATAAATTCAAATGTATGAGGAATCCTCCCTCTTTATTGACATCCAAGGAGGAATGTTATTGTTGATAACAAAAATAGGCCACACTGAGTAAATAGACTAAATCTCTCCAAATGTATTAACATCATAAAGAACGTAATGAAAATCATAAAATATAAGAGTCGTTGCTTACAGGTTGGGTAAATTAGTATACGTACCACCCCCATAATAGCAATGCCTGTATCTATTTGATTCAAATTGTAACCAATCAATAACTCTTCCCCTGTAGCTATTGATTTTATTGCACATATGAATACATGGTTTCCTTCACGCCCCTCAAATACGCAATTGGGTTACTTATTTGTGGTTGTGGGTCATGTACTATTTATAAACCCTGCAATATTCCCCATTGCTTTTGGCCTTACGTAAATATAAATAGCTTCTCCTTTATTTTGATCATTGTCTTTTAGTTGTATATAATTTGAAACCAAGCCACATCTTCACATACTTTTTGTATATTGGACTATTCATATCCAATATTTGTAGATATAACATAGTCCAACATAAACCATCAATTCAGTTAATCCGTCGTAATAGACCTTTATTCCATCCATGGAAAATATCCCCAAACCATGTAATGATGATGGAGCAATATGGTATATCCTTTCGTTTACACAAAAATAAGTGTTTATTTTAGGAATATCCTTGGGTACCCATTGCTTCACCATATGTTTGTACCTCAAGGTAACCTTGATGTCGTGTATGCTCTTGTGATCATAAGAACATTATCCTCCTTTCGCAAGAAAAAATTCCATGTGTCTATGGAATTTTCTTCCAATCTTCTCACCTCTAGTTGGTCTCCTCCAGTTAGACCTACTAGATGTCTCACTTTCCTCTATTCTACCTTAACTTCCCTCACTCAATAAAGATAGATCTAAAAAATAAATGTTATCTTGTATGTCCTATAACACCATCAATGACAAAAAAAATTAGCCACTCAAGTTGTAACACTAATTAGTACAATAGTTCTACTTCATTACTAGTATACTGTTGGTATCACAATAAGCTCATAATGATTACCATATTGTTACTCTTTCACACTTGTATTATGCTCTATTACTATTGGTATACTATCTAGGAATTATAGGGGTATGTTTGGAGTCATGCAATGACACATGCCAACAAGTGGCGGTAATAGGACAGGATGTTGGTTGGAAGACCCCAGAATTGATGCCATTAGACACAGACTCAATCCTAAGGCAAAATAAGGATAACAAACAACACACGCTAATTAATCTAGGAGTCAGGCATGCAAACAAACCAACTTTGTACTACGACTAGACCATATTTATTTGAAATGATTCATGTAACATATTTCATTAACTTATTGTGATCTTGATCTCTCTTAGATGTACTTTCATTGACAATGCCAATGCTCTTTTCTCCTTTATTCAAACAACCTAGTTTAGTGGATTCCTTTTCTAGACTTAATCGAGAGGCCACATTTCCTAATTCATGGAAAATGACATATGGCATAAAGGATTTGAGACACTTGGTAGAAATAATCCTATTTCAAGAGGGTGTTTTTCCTATTTCAAGAATGTGATAAGTGGCACACAAAACTATTCAAACCTTTGTCTTATATATTTTATTATTTAAGTGGAGCACCCAGCCTCTAAGGAGAATTTATGAATGATTATTTTATTGCTCTCTCTTGGAGCATTTTCTAATAATGATTAGATTGATAGGGATATCCCCTCCAAATATTAGTAGATGATTTAACAGAGGATGAATTCAAGGGATAAGTATATGTGAGGTTTTCATCCTCCTCCTCTTTTGTCTTGGATGATTAGAATTTGATGATAAAGTAGACACTATTATTTGATGTTGGAAATAATCTCCAGAGGACGGTTCTGTGCAATGAGAAGAGTTTATGGTAGAGGCTCTCAACCCCCCCTAGTCCTCGATGAAACATTGAGTATTGAGGGAAATTTCTATTGTAATTTTCGATTGGGTGTTTGCACATGTAAATGGCTCATTTATTCTTATGGGATTGTGATTAAATATGTGATTTGTTGATGGGTTGTCCATTATTTAGAAGGTTTCCATACTTTGTCCTCTTTTCTTATCCAAATCAATTCCTTGATACAAATTAGGACAATCATATCCCAAAGTTCCATGAACATAATGACTCAAGTGCACTACATGTTACATCTTTTGTTGAATTCATTTCAAAATTCAAATTTGTCCATGACTATGTTAGGATGAAAATGTTTGTGTTCCTTGGAAAATGATGCACTATATTGGTTTTATAATTGTATTCCAAGGGATATATGTTCACTTGTAGGTTTGATCAGGGAATTTCACAAGCATTGGGATGTTACCTATGAAGAGGAAAATGTCTAAAATCTAGTGGGTGAACCAGTTGTGATTTCAGATCCAGAGGAAGAGAGGAGTGATGAAGTCATTGAAGACCTTGTTGCAACATATCATAAGTCCTTTGAAGGCTATGCATTGTAAAGAAGAATCACATGATGATGATGATGTACACTTTCATGAATAAAAGGGTTTGATAATTTATTTTTCTCTTCAAATTTATAAATTTAATGATGAGACCCTTAAAGATTTGAAGAGGATAGATGTGGTAGAGAAATCCTTGGAAAGTGAATAATTTATAGGTGTTATCATCCGCTCATGTGATGAAGGGAATGAGAACTATGAGGATGAGGATATGATAACTCTCTTTTCAATTTGAAGGAATATATGAAATGTGGACCATTGGTTTCTTCATGGAGATCCCATCTATGACACAAATAGTGAGAGCATGATGGAGGAAAAGATGAGTTGGCATACTCCACTTCTAATCAACATTGAGGGTCACTTCATGGGACATAAAGAAGACATATCAATGGAGGTATGTTAAGATTTTTTCATGGTTGATGAAAAATTGTATGTTCTCCTCACTAGGGCGGATTTGATGTAGCATAAATAGGTTTTTCATGGAAATAATGACACAGAAATTTTCCTGCGATTGATGTCTCTAGCTCTTTCCCTACCTATGTATGAAAAATCAGTGAAAGACCATTTTTGAGACTGCAATATGTTTGGGACAACGACATTTCCAATTTTTGGTTTTCTTTAGATATTTTCGACCTCCTAAGAAAAGGCAACAAGCCCTAGGTCTTGAGATTATGTACTTTTGTAGGTTTGATTTTTATTCTCATACTTCATATGCATTCTTTTAATTGAGGGTAGAAAATATGAGCATCAATGTCATTGCATATTTTGGAGTCGTCTAAATATCTGTTGCTTGAAGAGTGATGAATGATATTTCACGGTTTGATGATTCTTATACCAACCTTATCCAACAATGAAAAAAATGAACTTGTAACAATAAACACTAACCTTGGCATGATCTTGGTGTTGTTGTCCATTTTCAACAACTCACTTCCATTTCCTACCAAGGAGTGATAGATATTCCAACTTATGAATTCTGATGTTTGATGTATCCTTTTTTTTGTTTATAACCAAAGAAAAGGGTGCATTTGGAGCATAAATCATTATAGACTAATGAATCTTAAAGAAACAATAGTTGACAAATGAAATGCACTGCCTATTCTCATGTTGTAGAAAAACATTTGATTTCTTAGGGGAGGGAATATCACTTGACATATTTTTTTCGAAATCATACATGTAGAGGAGAGATCTTTAGAACATATGACCAACAAGAATATTAAATCTCTTTACAAGAAAATGGATTATTGGTTTAGACCTATTTGATGCACTAAACGGTAGCAAGGAGAGAAAAGTCATATAAAAAAAGAAATATGTAATCTGAATAATCCTCCTTCATGAAATCCCAAATTCAAGCACATTTATGGCCAACCATTGGGAATGAGGTTTCATAGGAAAACTAGTGAAATTTACATTATATATGCTTGTTTTGGATTATTTCTTGTAGGTTCTAAAGGAGGGCATGCAAAAAATCATTTCCAACGAAGTTGAGGGAGTGCTATTTTGATTAACAAATGATCTTGATTTTAGGAGGAGTGATATAAATCACTTATTGTATTATTGATCTTCAATGAAGGCATGTTTTTTTGTCTATATTCAGTGGATATGATACTATCAAGTTGATGAAATATGATCCAAAGAGTGGAACCTCAAGTTTCCAAATGGATTTTCTATGAGAAAAGATTTCTCATTTTTTTCTTATGTCATAAAAAAGCAATCGTAGGATTTTGGAGGTGTTGGAGTACCAACAGGGAAACACTATCAAGCTAATTAGTGAGGTGGAAGAAAGACATGGCCAACTATGCAATAACCTTTTAGTGTAAATATAACAAGCACTAAGTGCAATCCATACTAGACTCCACTACTTACGATGAACATATCCAATATGGAGGCTACAATATCTAGGAGTATTTTAAATTGTACTAGGCACATTTATGAGATTTCAATAAGGATTTCCTAGCGGTTACACTCCACAACAATTACACTCCATCTTGGGAACTGCCTACAACATTCATATCAACAACATGGAAATGCGTTCACATAATTGAGACAATACTTCATCTTTGGTCGCACTATTTGTACTCTATTGTGAAATTGTGGAAGTAGGAAGATCCTTATGTGGTATATCATGAAGAAGTCAAAATGATATGTTTGAGGAGAATTGAAACAACAAAGAGGACATATGGAATAGAAAAACCATTGACAAGCTCAACACTCTCAATCAACGAAAGAACACTGGTAGCAAAGACCTTGACCAATTTTTACACATTACTTTAGTCACCCCTATGACGATTAATGATGTAAACCTATCCTTTGTCTTTAGAAAGATCACTTTCCTTAATCCCTAAAGAATAATGAATATGAACGTTCCCAGAGAGATGAAATTATCTTTTAATTTGTAAAAAACCTTGTAAATAAGGATTGTCACACCTTGATCATTGTTAAGGGTGTGACAATATAGGATCGACGCAAGCTGCACCACAATGTCCTATGACATCGTTGTTGTTTTCTTAGTGTTAAGGGTGTGATTATTTCCCGTACGAATAAAAAGGGAATCTTCTCGATGATTCTAGAACATAAGCTTTGAGGGTGACTTGGCCTTCGATCAGTTTGGATCTGAGTCACATCCTTGATCTCATGGGATTATCCTAACCTCCTAACCCTATCCTTTTCATCTTATAAAAGGAGGGGAGTTCTCATGGGGAAAGTTAGCTAGCTTGGAGTTAATATTTTTTGTGTCATCTTGGAGAATAGGTTTTGAGAAGGACTTATGATAGGCTTCTGATTTATGTTGTCAAGATATATTGTTAGTATATTCAAACTTACAGTCTCAGAACTTGTTGGAGCATAAGTGTGTGGGAAGAAAGGAACTGTTGGAAGGAACCTGACAACATCAAGGCATCTGGTTGTATCTTTCTTCCATATTATTTAATACAAATATATTGTTTCTTTCCTATATGAACGTTATTTGTCCATATTGTATCATTCCTTGATCACATAAATAGTTTCATATCGAATAGACTCTGCTATTCTTGGCTTTGTTGGCTTGTAATTATTTGCAGATACTTCACCATAAGCCTTACAAAGGAGCTGGGATCACATTGGAAAGGTCAGGTCTACAACATTTAAAAGGTATGTTTTGGATCCTCTTCTTGTTTGGTAACTAAAATCTAAGGAAATTTTAGTATATTGTATTGTTTTGTTTTAGTTTTGGGGTGAAACTAGGGAGATCTGTTTGTGTCTGCACTTACCGATTTGTCTGATAGTAAATTTGGTGAATCCACGTATATTATTTGAAGCTTCATTTCATCCGTCTGTGTCGTTGGACAAAACGAAGCTTGGGGGGCAATTATTACAGCCTCTGGACTTCATGCTGAAGTTAATCCGCTAGCTTCTTAAGCTGAGGGAAAAGTACCAACCATCCCTGGATGGTGCATTGGGAATCCTCAAGCATAGTTTTCTTTGTTTCAAGMTTGTGTAAAAATGAATCCACCTACCTCAAGCATAGYTTCCTCTATTTCAAGCTTGTGTTAAAATGAAACCAGGTCCAAGTATAGTTTTGTTTAGCTTTAAATCTCATGTAAAAATAAAATCTATCCCAAGYATAGTTTTGTTTTTCTTTAAGCTTGCGAAAAAATGAAAACAATCCCAAGATTAGTCGTTKTTATTTCTCGTGCTCATAAATCGATGAGAATATAGCCGACTAAAATTTTATCACTTTTTCAGACTCATGAAGKTTATACAAAAAAGGAAACCCCTGGAGTTCCCTTTAAGCTCTTTTCAGACTCTCTAAACATGAAACTATTGCCGACCGATCTTGTTCTTTTCACACTTAATAAAGTATTTGAAGAAAACGTCTGTTGAGAAGTAGTTTATCTTTTTTTTGGTCTCATCAGACTACTTTACGAAAAAGGACATTTTGGAGTCCTCTTTAAGTTCTTTTCAAAATCCATAAATATGAAAAGACCACCGAGTTTTCTTTCTTTGGACTCGTAAAACAAACATCGAAAGGCCCATATGGGATTGAACCACTCCTTCCTAGGGTTTGTTAAACGTACTCTAGGGGACTCATCCGAAGGATGAGCTTACAGTTCAAGAATATGTTATCCTCTTCAATCTTGTGTAAAAATAAATAGGTACATGCCATAAATGGTGGAGGGGGAATTGGGAAAGCAATGTATCTAAACCTGTATGCCATGGAAGAGTCTCCTTTGAACATGACACCTTTCACTCACTTTGTGTCTAAGTTGGAAAATCTTCTTGTCTCTTAATCATAATCCTTTATAAGATTACAAATTGGTCTGTGATCCTTGTTGTTGAGTCAGTGTTTCCAAGAAATTTTTTGTGTCGTCAATATGTTCAAAGAGAAGCTCAACCCAGAAAGACTTCTATTACGTCGGCCATTTCTACAGTCTTTAATCCTTCTATTGTGTCGACCATGCCTGAATCAGTCTTGAATTCCTTGTTACTCTGATCTACCTCAAATCCTGTTACCTGTTTCATGTCATTGATGGGGGATACATTAAGGCTCTCTGATGACGAGTCTTTTCCTGTCTTTATCAACTCATTATTCAGGAATTAGACTTAGAAACTAATTGGTACCTTGGAAATTGCATGCCTCAATGGAATGTTTCCTCACTTTCGACAATGGGTTTTCATTATGCATCCCTGATCAGGAGATTCCACCGAGTGTTCAAATTCATCTCATAAGTTCACACCCATTGGATTGTACTAGTATACCTTGGGAGTCATTGACATTAATGATGATTTCCCTCACACTTTTTATCGATATACACTATTGACCGGTAATCAAGTGGTTTCTACCATGTTCGACTTCAACACATGTATCCACATGGTTAGATTCGTACTATGTAATGGTGGAGATGAAGATCCTGGATCTTTTATGATAGATTTAGGTTGCATTGGAGTATATTCAAATTGTACTATTGGATAGATCCATAATGTATGTCTCATGGATAGGTTCAAATTTGAGTCTGTAACAAATACATCCACAATTTATTTTTGGTGGTTATGTTCATATTTGAGTCATATTGGCATGGATCCACAATGTATTTTTCATGGATATGTTCATATTTGAGTCATATTGGGATGGATCCACAATGTATGTTTGGTGGCCATGACCTATATTACTTGACATGGATCTTTACATGTCGACATTTATGCTTTGAGTCATTTGTATTCTGGGTATGGGAATGACTACCTCATTGACGATACATTATTGTATTGTATTTTCTTGTTTTTTGGTAGGTTTGCAACCGATGTGTTCCTTGTTCCCAACACACACTCAACAAATTATTTCATCTATCACTTTATTCTAACTTCATACTTTGGGGGGCTTACTATTACACATTATTTTAGTCACCCCTATGATCGTTAATGATGTAAACCTATCCTTTGTCTTTAGAAGGATCAATTGCCTTAATCCTTGAAGAAGAATGAAGATGAACTTTCCCAGAGAGATGAAATTATCTTTTCCTTTGTAAAAAACCTTGTAAAGAAGGATCATCACACCTTTCTCAGTGTTAAGGGTACGACGATATAGGATCGACGCAGGATGCACCAAAGTGTCCTGCACCATCGTCACAGTTTTCTTAGTGTTAAGGGTGCAACGATTTACCGTACGAAGAAAAAGAGAATCTTCTCGATACTTCTAGAATAAAAGCTTTGAGGGTGAGTTATCCTCCGATCGGTTTGGATATGATTCGTATCCCTGATCTCATGAGATCATTCTAACCTCCTCACCCTATCCTTTTCATCTTATAAAAAGAGGGGAGTTCTCATGGGGAAATTTAGCTAGCTTGGAGTTAAGTTTTTTTGTGTCAGCTTGGAGAATAGCTTTTGAGAAGGACTTGTGATAGGATTTTGATTTATGTTGTCAATATATATTGTTAGTATCTTCAAACTTATATTCTTAGAACTCGTTGGAGCATAAGTGTGTGGGAAGTAAGGAACTATTGGAAGGAACTTGACAACATCAAGGCATATGGTTCTATCTTTCTTCCATATTATTTAATACATATATATATTGTTTCTTTCCTATATGAACATTACTTGTCCATATTGTATGATTCCTTGATCACATACATAGTTTCATATCGAATAGAATCTGTTATTCTTGTCTTTGTTGGATTGTGTTTCTTTGCAGATACTTCTCCATAATCCTTATGACAGAGATGGGATCACACTGGAAAGGTCAGGTCTACAACATTTAAAAGGTATTATTTGGATCCTCTTCTTGTTTGGTAACTGAAATCTAAGGAAAGTTTAGTATATTGTATTTTCTTTTTCTAGTTTCGGGGTGAAATTAGGGAGATCCATTTGTGTCTGCACTTACCGATTTGTCTGATAACACCAATGTTATTTTGAGCATCTTTTTACCTTTAATGAAGTTTAATATTATTTCTTGGAAGGTTTTTTGAATTCGTTACAAGGGTGCTCAACCCCTAACACACATTCCTATGATGAGTTTCCTTCAATGTTGTAAATTGGTTGTTCTAATAACCACCTTGTGTCTATTATTTATCACATGTCAAGTTATGGTGGTTACCCTCAATGATCAAGTTATGCATTGAATTCTTAAGATTATAATGGCGAGAGCATTAGGATAGAACTAGAAGGAATCATACAACTATAAAATGAACTTTGCCTTGGCAAGATAAATGACTCTCAAGAGAGACTTTTGTGAGTTTCTCATATAATGGAGAGTTTGGACAATTTTCTCTTATGCAAGTAGGAAACAATGAAACAATAATGCCTTATGTAATTTATAGAAGGTTAGAAAAATGCCAGTCATTAAGAACACACAAATGTGTTATCATTAATACTAGAACTCTTTGAAAGAAAAGATAAATCAAAAGGCTGAATTACTCTAAAATTACAGTTAAAATGCTCTATTCTTTAATCAATATTTCTGAATAGTCTATGAAATTGGATATGCATAAGCATTGTTCTATAAAGCTGTAACACTAATTAGTACAATGGTTCTACTTCATTACTAGTATCCTGTTGGTATCACAATATGCACGTAATGATTACCATAGTGTTACTCTTTCACACTTTTATTATCTAGCACACGCTAATTAATCTAAGATTCAAGCATGGAAACAAAACTTCTCACAAAGAATCACTAGTTGGTGATGGAATCCAACATCGTAGGATCATTGTGTGAAGGGTTTGATTTTGGGTGGGTGGGAAAGTTATGTTGACAACCTACTTAACTAACTAACTCCCTGGTGCAAATTACCTCACCAAGTAGTGGGCAACTCTCCAAGGAGTCCGAGTGAGTCTAGCCAATGTCGATCCCAGGTAGAACACCACCTTCCATGTGCTGTCACCTTGGGTAGGAAGTATAAAATATTATGGCCTCAATGGTACCACCTACTATACCAAAGCAGAGGGGGGATAGTCGACAGTCGACACTAATACCAATAATGCAGGGTTGATTAATTTGTTGGCCCCAATGCGACCTCGTGCTTGACCGTTGTGTTAGAAGGGATTTCCAAAGTCAGTGATATAGAAACTAGATTTCACTTCCTAACTCAAATATTTA
This sequence comes from Picea sitchensis, assembly GCA_010110895.2. Lineage (NCBI taxonomy): Eukaryota > Viridiplantae > Streptophyta > Pinopsida > Pinales > Pinaceae > Picea > Picea sitchensis. The sequence continues at coordinate 45,499 of SNQJ01S0012730.1, read as the reverse complement.
TGTTTGTTTAGCATCTTTGGAAATTTATTCTCACAATCCTATTCCAAAGCTCTACACCTAAGCTAAGATGGGTTTGAAGATCCCTATAAAAGTTTCTAGATAAATTTTAATTAGTGCTTGATTTTAGGTTGTTGTTACTCAAAGGAGTGGTCATGAAACTGATGGCATTTAGACTCGACTCTTTAAACCATACAAGAGGAAAATGAAATGCAAGAATTTCAACTTCAATGAAAACTAGCTATTTGGAGTAAGAGGTTTTGCTCTATTTTTCAATAAACCATTTGTAACAATCAATAGTCTCAAATGACCAACAACACGCATTTTAAATCTTTCAAAATAAATTTTCCATGTAAATATGCTTAATTCATAAGTCATCCATCATCATTCACATGTTATGGTCATGCATTATTTTCTTGTATTCATCAAATGAGGTTTGAAAAATTTAAAGGAAAGATATGCCCAACTCAAATTTCTAGTGAGGCATTATGAAAGTATGGTGTCTCATTCACAATAGTATAATATATTGAATTACAAATGATCCTGAAAAGCCAATAGAAAATGATGAAGAGTGTTCAATGAACAACTAAACCAGTAAGGATTTTTGCAACATCATTGTGAATTGTTTTTATGTCAATGATGTGTGTATACCTAAATGTTAACGAGGCAAGCTCAAGAACTAGATAAATGACCACACATATTTGGGATTATATGCAAAAATAAAAACATTAGTGTATTGAAGTGACTCCTTCTCCAAAAAACAAAGAAATGGAATGATTCTCAAGTGGAAAGAAAAATGAGATAAGTTTGAAAGAAGGGATGAGCAAAACATAGACCCTACTGTTAAAAAAATTGCATAAAATGATGATCGTGACAACAAATAGATGAGGTGCTAATTATTTTCAATTTTTCTTGTGTCACTTGGAGTAAATATATATAGATGAAGCCCAAGAATAATGTGATCTCATATGAATGACTGTTATAAAATGAGTTGACAAATCACAAACCATAGCAATAATGATAGAAAAAATTGTACAACAAATATACATGCAATATTGTAGAATTTGTTCTTGTCCATGTGCTAGTCTTTTCCAGATACGTGTTACTATATGATCTCGTAATAGATACTTTTTACTTTTCCCTAGATTTCAATCTAATTCTATCTCTATTACAAATTCAATTTTCACTCCATCCACTCCTATACAAGCCCCCCCCCAAAGAGGATGTGGCCAGTATCCAAAGCTCTCCATGTGGGTTATGTGCCATTGAAAATATGTAGGAATCAGTTCCATATTGGCAAGTACTGGGGAAGTGGTTTCACCTCTTGGGAAGGGAGGACCCCTAGATAGAGAAACTATGATCAAAAAAATTGTAAAACATATCGTTACTCACAACAATAGAAACAATCCAAGGGAAATGTTGGAACATATCCATGATTAAAAGTATAAAATACTGCTAAAACACAAATAAAAAATCACTACTGCAATATTTACCATGAGATAATATGGTATCCACTAGTGCATCTAGGGTTCTCTCCTCCCTCTCGTTGGGATCGAATGGCAGGGTTTCTCTCTTCTAGTAGATGGGAATGGAAGGGTTTCGGGGGTTTCACTCTTCTAGTAGATGGGTACGAGATCAATGTTGTTCTAGTGTTGTTTTCATGTGAATGGGCGTAGACATATTTTGTTTGAATTTTATTTTTATTTTTATGTTTTTAATATAATCAATATATATCAATTATATGTTATTTAATATAGTATATATAATTTATATATAATAATAATAATTATTATTATAATAATGATAATAATCTATTATTTTCTAAACAAACATAAACACTTCAACAAAAAAATCAAGCCATGCAAAACAAGATTGTGTAATTAGAAAGGAAAAATCAACAATACAAATTCAACCAAGAGGAAATAATGGTTTGGATAAGTCTAGGCAATCTTAATACAATAAAGGAGTTCCAACTCCATTGGGTGCTAACAATGTGGTTGAACATGAAAATTTACCATGGTGCAATCCTTGTGGCCTACCACATGATCAAAATACTTGCATGGTATCCAAAGAAGTTTTTCAACAAGTCGGTGAGATTAACAAGGATGGACCTAGTGACTTAAACAACTATGTGGGTGAGTGGAATGACATGATCAATATTAATGTTTCCAACTCTCCTAATGATAAAGATAAAGGAGTGAAGGGAAAGGGTCTAGATTTATCTATCATTGCTAGAGATTTAGCACCCAAACCATCCCAAGAAGAGATAAGAAGGAGTATCTGAGAGAAGGATTGGGTCACATATCAATGAAGGGGTATCATTAATGTCCAAATGAGATATGGGATCCATGACTAGGTTATTTATGAACCAATAATTAGTATTAAGATCTAACCAATGTCAAGGGAGAGAAATAATGTCCTTATGTCCTAAACGGGTCTCGGGGCCTTGACCATGGTTGTGGTAGGGAAACAAGCATCAATCCCTTAACCTTGTTCAATGGAGGGAAACAACAAATCAATCCCAAAACATATCATATCTAGCTCAAGCACCATGAACAAGTCATTGGGTGATGCAGGAGCATCGTAAGCAGTCAAGCAAGCGTGGAGGCGAAAGACAGCTGGAAAGCGCAACACGCATTTTTCACGTTTTGAAATGTTTTGAAAGATTAAAGGAGCGGATGTTAATGTAGTAATTAAGGGAAATGTACTTGCATGTTGTAAAAAAATTGTGAGTGATTTGCTCTCATCTGTCAATGTAAAAGGCATTTAAGCCCAGTTAATGAAAGTAGGTAGGTTTGAATCAATAGATTGGACAGTTTAGAGAGTAGGAGGGAAAACGAATATAGACACCCTCACCATTGTATCATTAGAGGATTGTATCATTAGCATAGCATAGAAGGAGAGAGTTGTAGCAGAGAGTTGTAGAGAAGAGTCCATGTACAGGAGCTTTGAATTAATATATGAAGATTTGAATCAAATTTCATGGTATTATGATGTTTTTTGTTTATACATGGTGAATGGTATGCTTACAACTGTTTTATTCTCTCTGTTTATGCATTTGTTTCAATGTTGTGTTGAATGTGTGATTTCATGTTAAGTATATGAAGCTGAGAGAGAGAGAGAATGCATTTCAATTGTTTCTCTTCCTGAGTGAGAGAAGTTCCTGCAAGGAGTGCAGTGAAATGTCTGCAAGGTGTGCGTTGACGAAGTTCTGAGTTTTATCTCAGAAAACTCAGGAGGGATACATTGTTCTCATTCCAAAAAAAGTGTAGGAGGAGCATAGATTCCATGCAAGGAGTGCGCAGGCTGTTGAAGGTCTTAGGAATTATCAACTCAGGGGAGGATTGAAGGACTACTGTTTCCGAGATAACATAGAGTCGAAGAGATAAAATACCCAGAAGTATTTGATAGATTTCCACAAGGAGTGCATGCAGGAGTTATTTCAAGGCTTGAAGTTGCCAGAGAAATCTTAGGAGGTTTTATGCCTTTGAAGAGTTCAAAGGAAGACGAAGATTGAAGCACTTCAAGGGGAGACAGAATGAATTCGCTTTGCAGAAACTAAGTTCTAGTGGACGAAATTTGGTTCATTTCGCAGAAGAAGTCAAGGAGGAACGAACGGTCAGAAATCTCCATGGAGAACTTGCGAAGTTGCAAGGACCATAGGATCCAGAGGATTTGCAGGGCAGATAAGGTTTGGACGAATCCATTCCATTGGTGTCAAGATTCAACGTCGACCATTGATCATGATCTGTCTGAGCCGTCAGATCATTTCAACATTTCAGGAATCCTGACGACAAGGAGTTGATCATAGTGGAGCGAAAGTCCCGAAGTCATGAGTTGCGATAGGAGTTGGCATGGAGTTTCATGATTTCAGCACTTCGAGTGTCGGGAAACAGAGGAGGCAGTGTTTTGGGATCAAGAGTTCTGAACTCCTGATACCCAGAAGTCCAAAATAAAACAGGTCATCAAATTGAGTGAGGCTTGTGCAACATGTGGCACATCCATTTGGTGGGACCCACGTGGTTGACAGGTGGCATGAGAATAAGATGCTTGGAGAGAGGAAGAAGCAGTGACAGGTGGTTGACATGTGTCATTCGAAAAGGGAGTCAACACCCTGGTTGACTTCTCGTGCTTTGGGACCTCGTAAGAAAGAAGCAAAAGGGTTCAACATCAGAAGTCGCGAAGTTGTGAGTTCTGAGGGTCGCTGAAGGAGTCAAACCGTCATTGGCTTTCGCATCTTGGAACCTCGTAAAAGGAGGGACCGTAGATTCAACCGTTGAACTCGCGAACTTGTGAGTTGTGAGAGAGACTAGCATTTAGCTCATAGTCGTTGATCTCGTTGAAGGTGTCATTTCAAAGTTTGGGGTTTCAGAGGTTGGAGAACTGGGAGACTTTCATCCAGATCTGCAAAGTCGCAAAACCCAAAGTTCCGATTTCGCAGAGGATGCCAATTTATTGTTGGACAGAAGGGTTGGGTTAATGCCTCATGTTTGATCACGTGGGCATACCAAAAAGGACCTATGGAAAACACTGAGTGTGTGTGGGATTCCCTGAGGAGGAATTGAAGAGTAAATCATACTCAAGGGGAATATTTAGAATGATCATGCATGGACCTCGGCCCAAGGGTCGGGGGTGTGCACATCAAGTGGTATCAGAGCTGTAGAATGAAGTCTTTGCTTTTTGTAGCAGAGAGAATAGGAGAAATATTTTACAACCGTGCCGCAGAGAAGAAGAGATAGGCCAGTAGCGATGCCTGATCCAACAGTGGAGAGGGAAATGCGTCAACTACGTTCCAAGCTTGATGTTATGGAGATGACACAAAGGCACACAGTTGATGCTGGGGATTTCAATGAAGCTAAAAGTGAAAATGAAGCTGAAAACGAAGGAGAAGAAGTTGCAGTCGAAGATGCTGCAGACGAATGCCTATTCAGGGCTGTTGCAAGGATAGGTGCCAGGGCAAAGATGGAGATTCCCATGTATGAGGGAAACTTGGATGTTGAAGAGATTCTAGACTGGATTAGAGCTCTGGATAAATACTTCGACTATGAGGATGTCGAGGAAGATAAGAATGTCAAACATGTTGTCACTAGAATTAAAGCGCATGCCACACTATGGTGGGATGAACTATAGGCTGACAAACGCTGCAAAGGCAAGCAAAAAATCAAAAGATTTGATAGAATGGTTGCAAAGATGAAAGCCAAATTCATACCCAAGGATTACCAAATTACTCTGTTTCGGAGGATGCAAAATTTAAGACATAAGCTAATGTCAGTGAAAAAATACACTGAAGAGTTCTACAAGATAAACATCAGAGCAGGTCATTGGGAAAGCGATGATGAAAAGGTTTCTAGGTACATGAATGGTCCGAGATATGAAATTCAAGATGAGATGAGCATGATGATCATTCAGAATGTAGAGGATTCTTATTAGATGGCTTTGAAAGCTGAAGAGAAGCTGCGCCAAAAGCAAGGTCAAAGAGGCTGAGGCAGAAGTTAGGCCAGAGGCAAAAAAATTGCCCAAGACAGAACTCATAAATCTAAAGAAGAGGGAAAGAGACATCAAACTCAAATTGAGAGAGGAGGAATCTCACAGAGAGGGCAGTATGTTGATAGGAATACTTTTCTTTGAGATAGAGGAAGAGGAAGAGGCAGAGGAGGTGAAATAAAATGCTTTGTCTGTGGAAAAATTGGACATAAATCCTATGAGTGTCCAGAAAGAAAGAAAGAAGGTGGTGAAGCTCATATTGTCAAAGCTCAAAGACAGAATGTTGAGGCAGAATATGCTGAGGGAAAAAGATCCTTAATGATGAGGAAAGTTCTCTTAACGCCAGAGAAGGAGGCAGAGAAGCCAGCCCAAAGGAACAGTCTCTTTTAGACTACTTTCAAAACAAAAGACAGGGTATGTAAAGTCATTGTGGACAACGGTAGAAAAGACAATATCATATCTACAGAGATGGTAGAAAAGCTGGAGCTGGAGACTATCGTACATCCAAGCCCATACAGAGTTTCATGGCTACAAAAAGGACATCAGGTAAATGTCACTAAACAATGTTTAGTTGAATTTAAAATAGGAGGATAKAAGGATGAAATATTATGTGATATCATTCCCATGTATGTTTGTCATCTATTGTTGGGTAGACCATGGAAATATGACATAAATGTGATTCATGATGGGAGAAAGAACACGTACACCCTGGAGAAGAATGGGAGGACTCACATGTTGTTGCCAATTAAGGATAAAGAGGTGAAAATAGAGACAAGCAACACTGTACTTCTCATGAGTGGAAAGGAACTTCTTAATGAGGTTAAGAAGAAGGAAGATACACAATTTATTGTGGTCAAGAAGCCTAGAATTGTTTTGACCAGTACAAGAGTGGACGGTTTACCAGTGGAAATCCAGAAGTTGTTGGAAGAGTTTGTTGATATAGTAGTGGACGAACTACCTCGTTCGTTGCCACCTATCAGAAGTATAAGTCATCACATTGATCTTATACCTGGAGCCAGTTTACCAAACAAAGCAACATACAAATTGATGCCACAGGAAAATGAAGAAGTCAAGAGGCAAGTCCATGATTTAATGGACAAAGGATTGATTAGAGAGAGATTGAGTCCATGCGTTGTTCCAACAGTTCTCAACCCAAAGAAATATGGAGGCTGGAGAATGTGTACAGACTCAAGAGAAATCAATAATATTACCATCAGATATAGATTTCCATTGCCAATGATGGACGATTTGATGGATTTCTTGAGTGGAGCAAGATTTTTTTCAAAGATTGATTTGAAAAGAAGATACCATCAAATTCGCATGAGAGAAGGTGATGAATGGAAGACAGTATTCAAGACAAATGAGGGGCTATATGAATGGCTTGTCATGCCATTTGGATTAACAAATGCACCCAGTAATTTCATGAGATTGATCAACGAAGTCCTGAAGGATTTCATTGGGAAATTTGTCATCGTATATCTTGACGACATATTAATTTTCAGTAAGACTGAAGCAGAGCACTTAAAGCATTTAGCCGCAGTGATGAGGAGATTACAACAAGAGAAATTGCTTATTAATATGAAGAAATCATCATTTATGAGGACAGAACTCATTTATTTGGGTTTTGTTATCTTTGCAAATGAGTTGAAGATGGACCCAGAAAAGGTAAATGCAATTAAGAATTGGCCATCGCCGAAAAGTGTGTTTGAAGTTCGAAGCTTCCATGGTTTACCTAGTTTCTACAAGAAATTCATCTGAAATTTCAGTGGAATTAGTGCACCAATTATGGATACGATGAAGAAAAGACACAAATATTTTCACTGGACAGAAGAAGCAGAGAAGAGCTTCGACCTGCTGAAGAAGAGGATCATTGAACAACCGATTCTGGTTTTGCCAGATTTCAGCAAGACATTTCAGGTCAAGTGTGACGCGAGTGGATTTGCAATTGGAGTGGTCTTGAGCCAAGATGATAGACTGATCGCATACTTCAGTGAAAAACTGAATGAAGTGAAGATCAAGTACTCAACCTATGACAAAGAATTTTATGCAGTCATATAAGCGCTGAAGAAATGGAGACATTATTTGGTTCCTAAAGAGTTTTTATAGTGATAACCATGCTTTACATTTCGTGACTCAACAGGAGAAGTTGAACCAAAAGCATGCCAAATGGGTTGAATTCATGTAGAATTTTACTTTTGTAATTAAGCATATTTTTGGAACTGCTAACAAAGTTGCTAATGCTTTGAGCAGGAAATGTTTTCTTATGCAGGAATTCAGAGTCAAAACTTTGGGGTTTGATAACCTCAAAGAAATGTACAGGAATGACCCAGATTTTAAGGAAGCATATGAGGCATCTGAGAATCCAATTCTCAGGGACAGAAGTCAGTGGACCGAATATATGATCCAGGATGGATTATTATTCAGGGGCAATCAATTTTGTATTCCAAATTGCTCCATGAGGGAGAATCTGTTGAAANAGTCATATAAGCGCTGAAGAAATGGAGACATTATTTGGTTCCTAAAGAGTTTTTATAGTGATAACCATGCTTTACATTTCGTGACTCAACAGGAGAAGTTGAACCAAAAGCATGCCAAATGGGTTGAATTCATATATAATTTTACTTTTGTAATTAAGCATATTTTTGGAACTGCTAACAAAGTTGTTGATGCTTTGAGCAGGAAATGTTTTCTTATGCAGGAATTCAGAGTCAAAACTTTGGTTTTTGATAACCTCAAAGAAATGTACAGGAATGACCCAGATTTTAAGGAAGCATATGAGGCATCTGAGAATCCAATTCTCAGGGACAGAAGTCAGTGGACCGAATATATGATCCAGGATGGATTATTATTCAGGGGCAATCAATTATGTATTCCAAATTGCTCCATGAGGGAGAATCTGTTGAAAGAAAAACACAGTGGAGGATTGGCTGGACACTTCGGTCATGATAAGACGTTCTCAAAATTGAATGGCTCGTATTTTTGGCTATGGATGAGGACAGATGTCAAGAAATTTGTGGATAGATGCAAAATTTGTCAGCACACAAAAAGCAGAACACATGGTTATACTAGCCATTACCCATACCTGAGAGGCCGTGGGACGCAGTGAGCATGGATTTCATATTGGGGTTGCCAAGGACACAAAGAGGATATGACTCAATATTTGTGGTAGTCGATAGATTTTCCAAGATGGCACATTTCATACCATGCCAGAAAAATAGTGACGCAACTCACATTGCAAATCTGTTTTTCAAAGAAGTCATCAGAATTCACGGCTTGCCCAGGAGTATCATTTTTGATCGGGATACTAAGTTCGTGGGACATTTCTGGAGGAATTTATGGAAGAAGTTGGGGACAAGTTTGTCTTTTAGCTAGGCGTATCATCCTCAGATGGATGGGCAGACAGAAGTTGTGAACAAGAGCTTAGGAGATTTTTTGAGGATCTTAGTGACTGAACACCCCAGTTAGTGGGATCACATTCTGCCATAGACAAATTTTGCTTATAATGACTCACTCAATAGAAGCACAGGGAAGATTCCATTCCAAATTGTATATGGAATGCAGCCAAGGGGAGTTTCTGAATTGAAAAATTTAGAACAAGCTGAATTCAGACGTGCTAGTGCAAAGGATTTTGCAGAAGCAATGAGGGAGCTTCATAGCCGAGTTAAGGAATGATTGCAGAATTCAAATCAAGAATACAAGTGCATAGAATATCAACATAGGTGAGAACTTCAATTTGAAGTTGGTGATCTGATTCTTGCACATCTGAGGAAGGAGAGGTTCCCAAGAGGAACATATAACAAACTAAAGATGAAAAATATTGGACCATGCAAGGTCGTGAAGAAATTTGGGGCAAATGCATATGAGATTGAATTACCCGATGGGATCGAAATCTCACCGATATTCAATGTTGCAGATTTGTACCCTTACAAAGCTGAAGAAGCATGAGTAGAGGATGAACAGAAAGAATTTCAATGGAATAAACAGATGCATGTAGCTAAAAAGACACAGATGGAAAACATAATTGACAAGAGGATTAGCAAAAAGACCAGCAGAAAAGAATATTTTGAATACTTGGTCAAATGGAGACGACATCCAGTTGAAGATGCCAGTTGGGAAGATGAAGTAGAAATTTATAAGCTTGGACATACCATGCAAGAGCTCATGAACAAGAGTTCATGAAAATTTTCAAGCAAGGAAGGATGATGCAGGAGCATCGTAAGCAGTCAAGTGAGCATGGAGGCGAAAGACAACTGGAAATCACAACACACATTTTTCACATTTTGAAATGTTTTGAAAGTTTAAAGGAGTAGATGTTAATTTAGTAATTAAGGGAAACGTACTTGCATGTTGTAAATAGATCATGAGCGATTTGCTCTCATCTGTCAATGTAAAAGGCATTTAAGCCCAGTTAATGAAAGTAGGTAGGTTTGAATCAATAGATTGGACATTTTAGAGAGTAGGAGGGAAAACGGATATAGACACCCTCACCATTGTATCATTAGAGGATTGTATCATTAGCATAGCATAGAAGGAGAGAGTTGTAGTAGAGAGCTGTAGAGAAGAGTCCATGTAGAGGAGCTTTGAATTAATATATGAAGCTTTGAATCAGATTTCATGGTGTTATGATGTTTTCTGTTTATACATGGCGAATGGTATGCTTACAGGTGTTTTATTCTCTCTATTTATGCATTTTTTTCAATGCTGTGTTGAATGTGTGATTTCATGTTAAGTATATGAAGCTGAGAGAAAGAGGGAATGAGTTTCAATTGTTTCTCTTTCTGAGTGAGAGAAGTTCCTGCAAGGAGTGCGTTGACGAAGTTCTGAGTTTTATCTCAGAAAACTCAGCAGGTATACGTTGTTCTCATTCCAACATAAGTGTAGGAGGAGCACATATGTTGTGTAAGGAGTGCGCAGGCTATTGAAAGTCTTAGTACTTATCAAATAAGGGGAGGATTGAAGGACTATTGTTGCCGAGACAACACAAAGTTGAAGAGATCAGATACCCAGAAGTATTTGATAGATTGTCGCAAGGAGTGCATGCAAGAGTACTTTCAAGGCTTGAAGTTACCAGATAAATCTTAGGAGGTTTTACGCCTTTGAAGTGTTCAAAGGAAGATGGATATCGAAACACTTCAAGGGGAGACAGAACGAAGACTCTTTGTAGAAGATAATTTCCAATGGATGAACTTTGGTTCATTTCGCAGAAGCTGTCAAAGAGGAATGAACGGTCAGAATTGTCCATGGAGAACTTGCAAAGTTGCAAGGACCGTAGGATCCAGAGGAGTTGCAGGGCGGATAAGGTTTGGATGAATCCATCCCATTGGTGTCAAGATTCAATGTCGACCTTTGATCATGATCTGTCTGAGTCGTCAGATCATTTCGACATTTCGAGGATCCTGACGACAAGGAGTTGAGCATAGCGGAACGAAAGTCCCAAAGTCGTGAGTTGCGATAGGAGTTGGCATGGAGTTTCAGGATTTTGTCACTTCA